>ML685885.1:3235444-3271120 GCA_007922175.1 Pelusios castaneus | reverse complement strand
TGAGCTTTCGTGGGAGAAAATCCCACTTCGTCAGACGCTTTGAAGAACTGAAGCGTCTGACGAAGTGGGATTTTCTCCCACGAAAGCTCATGCGATTAATAAATCTGTTTGTTAGTCTTTAAAAGTGCCACAAGACTCTGTCATGTTACGGACACTACGTGGAAAACCTCTTGCTGTAGCTCCGACCGTGATGGAAGCCAGGTTGCCTGACCCCAGCTGGAGAGCTAGCACAGGCTCATAACGCACAGCTCAAAAGAAGTCGCAACCCTCTGCAAACAGCAGTGCACTGAGCCAGCAAAGCAACTGACTTCATCCAGAAAGGAGGGGCCGAGGGGGAACAGAGTCAGAGGCAATGTTTAATTAGGATGCTAATTTCATGACATCATGCTTCTTGGCCTTTATTCCATTAATGAAGCCGAAAGTAGGCCACAAACTACAGGGATTTACACTTCCCTGGTGGGACATGTTATATTTGTCTGTCTGCTTGCGTGGAAAATGCAGCATCATTTCCAATTGTTAAGTTATTCCATAAACATTCACCATCCACTCTCCTCTTCCTGTAGCCTCATTTACCATGTGCTTAATGCCCTGTATAATTTGCCTTTCTCTGCATAATGATGTGGGGTAGAGGTACATGGGCAGAACGAGTTCAGGTGAAGCCACCCCTGAGTATTTCCCTATGGGTTAAATTCACTGCGTCAGGGCTGGGGCCCAAGTTACTGAAAGCTCCGTAAATGGAAGCATTGAAACATGATAGCAGGGAGTGAATGTTAGCTGGGTAGGCTGTATCCGCACTATGAGATGAATACTGAGATTCTTTTAACTCAATCCTTCCTTGGGTGAAACTACCATGAAAATAAATGGGATGTTCATCTCGATAAGGACTGATTAATAATACCTCTCATGTAGCAAATGGCATCCATAGATCTCAATGTGGTTTACAAAGCAGGTCAGTAGCATTATCCTCATTTGACAGGTGGGGAAACTGAGGCATGGGAGGATGAAGGGACTTGACCAAGGTCAGTGCTCAGGAACAGAACAGAGGCCTCCCGCAGGGCTGTAGACACTAGGCAATAATGCCTCTCTACTGCATTCTCCTGTCCTTAGAAAGATGCTGAGCTGCATCTACGGCTGAGGATGTCTGGGTCAATTATCTGCCCCTGGGATTGAACCCAGCACGTCTGGATCTAAAAGCAGGAGTCTCTACTGGCTGAGATAAAAGGTCTGCTTGTGTTAACTCAAAGCCACTAGCTGACTCCTAAATGTGGGCCAGCCCTTAGCCCAGGACATAAAGCTGCACTCGGTAGGACATCAGGTTGTCCCCAGCTCAGGACTCCTCCAGGTATATTCACAGATGTTAAGGTGATGAAATCCACTAAGACAATCTAAGATGATCTCCTCCCCTGAGAATTTCACCCAGTAATTCCTACAGCAAAACTAGAACTGAGAAAATAAAACAAGAAAAATATTATTTTATTATTATTATTATTTTGATGGCTTTTCTTCTGACTTCTTGTCATAGACTTTTAATTTCATTCTTTCTCCCATGTTCATGACCTTTTTCTGTTCGTGTTCCATGAACCCTTGTGCCCTGGAGAATGACAGGGTTAGGCGCTGACTCAGAAACTGAATGTACCCCTTGAACCAGCAGAGGCCAAGTGTGCCGTTTTAGGTCCTCGTGAAGAATGTATCTGTTTGGTCGCACTTTTACCAAGGAGGTTGCATGAGGGAAGTTGGCAATTTTGCTTGTGATTTTGTTTGCAATAGCTAATGTCATTTTAACCCAGGCCTATCAACAGACTCTGTCTGCAGACCAAAACTAAAATCCCAAATGGGAGAAGCTCTGGGGACGCTGGTTTTCTATCCTCAATTCACAGCACAGAGTTTTACCCCCCCACCCCCCCATTTTCCATGTTCTCCCAGGGCCCAGGCTAGCTCTCAGTGTGCTCCCTGGGTAATGTTTATGTGGCTCCCCTCCTCTGCTAACAACTCTTGTCAGGCAAGCACCCAATCCAGCCCTACTCAGCACTCACCCCACTCCCTTTCTCCACCAGGGGCACCCCATGTCTTGCTCACATCTATGCGGGGTTGGCATTCTGCCCCACCGCCCTTCATTGGGATTGAGCAATGAGGATTACGAATCCCACCCGGGCGTGTCTGTCTCGCAGCACAGAGCTTTGCTGCTGGGTTAACAAGCCAGCCTTTGTGCGCTGTTTTATAAATACATCCTCCAGTCCCTGGATCAGCAGCATAAAGCCTTCTCTCTGAAATATGGGCGCCTGACAAGTGCTTAGCAGATGCCCTGACATCCGGAATCAGGTCTCTGTGAGAGTCTCCTCTCAGCCGCGACAGCACATACTGGTCTAATGGTGCCGTGCCAAGTGACTTCTGGGTCAGTGCTGATCTTTGGAAATAAGTCTCAGTGGGGGACTGATGACAGAGAGCCTCTGACCTGAGGGAAAACGGCAGGAGGAAGGCACAGACGTGGAGACGGGGCGGGCGGGAGGGCGCACTGGAAGACGAGCGACATGAATGTTAAGTCCTCTTGAGCCACAGAGTGCCGAGAAGTTCTCAAGCCTTTACAGTTTCCTCACAGGCTGGTTTCCAGGGAAGGAAAACTGCTTTAATCTATTAGCAGAATCCCAATTTGTGTTTGAAAGCATATGTTTGCGCTGGGTATCAAGCAGCCGGCTCAGCAGTGTTTAACTAGTAGGTCAATGGTGCAGCCTGGGAATTCAGCTCTGCCATCAGGGCGGAGAGTTTATCGACACAGACTTATGCTGTCCTGGCAGGAAGCGGGAGTGGCATTTGCACCAGGGAAGGAGCTGGAAATGCTGGTGCTCTTAAAAGCCTAGGAAGGCCTTGGCCTCTTTCTGAAGGCGGTCTGTTTTTTGGGAAAGCGCTCTTCACTCTTTGCAACTGGTTTTATGTGGGGAGGGGGGTTGATGCTTTCTTCGGTGTGAAAGGGAGGCCAGACAACTCTGGCTGAGTCCAGGCCGAGTGCAAACGGGTGGGATGGGAAGGGAACTGCTTTCCTTTGAAGCATTAGAGGCTTGGCAGATCATTACTTTGTGCAGTCACACCAGGGAAATCCTTGCATTCAGACTTGGTGGCTGGTTAGATCCACGTCGCGTTGATAGAACCAGTTACATCAAGGACTGGACAGCCATGAGCAAGGTCTTGGGTTACCCTATGGTCTATAGTGCTATGGTAGAGTCAATGACTCTGATGTGGCCCTCATTATGTGAGGTGCTGAGTACCCTCAACTCCCATTGACTTCACCGGTAGTGTGGGGATGAGTTGGGCTCCGGAGTATTAGTTACGGTGACCATTTACCAGAAGCCAAATGCTTCCTTTCATTCTGACTGACTTTCACTTTGAATAAGAAAAAGCCAGAACTCGAGAATGAGACAGCTGTGAATTCAGACTGGCTTAATTAAACTGATGTAAACTGCATGTGGACATTCTTATTTCATTGCAGGCATTCCTTAAAGCTGAGTGGAAATAGGTTGAAGCTAAACCAAAATAAACAGCTGTTAAAGCTGAGTGTTTGCATGGGGATCTGTGCCCATTTATCTAAATGGATTTAAAAATGATTTAAGTTAAACTCGTGAAATTTTACCATGTAGATAAGGCCCAAAGGCCCGGGAGAGAGAAAGCGTAGTTTTTGTTACTCATTCATTACCTGAAATCTAGAATTGATGCTCAGAAATCTGCGCCATCCCTCCCTCCGACACATCTGGCCTTTAAAGGTGCAGTGCACAGGAAGCAAAAGCAGAACGTTCCCCTGGCATTTACGTTAGATAAGTCACACCTCCTGTCTTTCATGCTTTCTGACTGCTGTGGGCTGTGTGGTTGGTTTTGTATTCTTCATCTCATTTCTCTAACCCTAATTCCACACAATTTTCTTGAGAAGCTAAGGAAGGCAGAGGAGTTGATCATCCGAGAGTGGATCACAGGTTCTGTTTGAAACCGGAACAACAGCTGTTGTGGAACACATGATGAGACCTCCCCAAGGAGGTCAAGTCAGATGTTTGTATTAATTTCAGTGCTAATAGGGGCCAGCTCAGCTTTTTGAAGGCTGAAGAGTTTGAGATGAGCTGCTAAATCTCCTAGGCTATGTCTACACTTGCAAGCCTAACTTAAGCCTTGGCCACACTAGGCTTTCATTAGTTCGAATTAAGGAAGCCCTTAATTCGAACTAATACATTTGATTGCTTAGTTTGAACTAACCCTTAATTCAAAATAGTTAGTTCGAATTAAATCAATGTGGCCATATTAATTTGGAACTAACTGCTGAGTTTGAACTAATCGGCAGATTGACCTTCCTGCAACTGACTAATTCGAATTAAGCAAGTGCCCTGCATGGCCATGGCTAGTTCGAAGTAGCATTCTAGTGGGGCCACGCTAGTTCGAATTAGTTAGTTCGAATGAACTAATTCGAACTAGCTTTTGTAAGTGTAGACATAGCCCTAGAGATTGTTTTTAAAGAGCCCAGGCCAAGTCCCACAATACCATTGGAACCAGTTCGGTGTTAGCAAGGGGGTAGGGTTATTTTAAAGACTTCAAAGTCCAGTCATATCTTCTACAGAGTGTATTAATAATACAAGCTGGGAGTTGTTTGTGTTCAGCTTTATGAAGGATGGAATGAGACCTAATCCATTCCTCCACTTTACTCCATGCAATGATAGGGGAACAAGCGATGACTTGAGGAAATTAACGTCCGGTAAATTAAGAATGAATCGGTAGAGACACTATGCTGTGTGCCAGTCCCCTGTGGGATTCACAGCCACAGGAGGTCATTAGGACAAGTACTTTGTCCAGATTATTAAAACAGGCTAGATAATTTTATGACCATCAATAGCACTTACATAAATTGAGTTGAGGAGTCTGATTGAATCTCATGCTTCAGGACTCAAAATGATGGCCTACAGGGGTCAGGAAGAAAGTTCTTTTCCCCATGCACAGCCCTGTACACTTGACTAAAGGCTGTATAGAAGGGCTTTTCACCTTTCTTGGGAACATTGGACTATTGACAGCTATTGGGGCAAAGCTACCAGATCTTAGCATTGCTGTGCTTGCAAGATTTTCTTGGTGTTCTGTGACAAAGCTGACCACTCCATCCTTAAGGGGGAGGGTGTGCTTTACCCCATGTACATTGCACAGACAACCTCATCAGAACAAAAGCATCTTAGCTGGAAGTCTAATGGACGGCGCTTCTTTCTTGGCAGGTGGGGAGGCCAAGAGGGGAAAGGAAAAATGACGAGGAGGCTGAAGGAAATAATGTGATGAACCAATGGGGGAGTCTCTCTATATATAATGGGAATGGCTGATGGGAAAAGGAAATGAGGTCCAGATAATTGTGTACCCATTATTTTGCACATGCAGGAGCTACTTGTGCGAATACCTGAACAGGTATTCACTAACCATCAGTGGGCAAATGCACTGGCTTGGTGCACATAGAAATGTAAGCAGGTAAAACCAAACAAACCCTTGATGTCAATTCCGATTCTGCACTGTGGCACCACCACTTTCTGCACAGCACCAAGCCAAAGTGGCCTTCAAGCTTTTCTTGGAGAATACTCCAGTGGTAGACAGCCAACCTAGCTCTTGCCGTCCTGCAAATGTACAGTGCATCCGAAGGGCATAGTTGGGTGGGGTGCAGTCAAGGCTGCGTCTGAGAAACAGAAGAGAAAGAAACAGAACTGCAGCCTTCTGATCAGAACTGGGTGGGAAATGGTTTTACCGTCCCCCAACATTTTAAAAACCTTCCCCAACCCCAATCAGGATGAAATGCTCAGAAACTCTCACCAGGGAAAGAGCTGCAATTTTAAAGTAGAATGGGCCATGCGAAAAATTTCACTTTGATCCTTTTGAAATATTTCTTTGTGATTTTGACCATTTTTGTTCATATTTTTACTAATCAAATTTCAAAAAGAAAAGTGATTTGAAACCGAAAAGAATGGAACTTTTCATTTTAAAGATGCCGAAACGGGACATCCTAAACATTCTAAAAACATTTTTTTCCGGTCACTGTTTCCAAACCAGAAAGCTGTTGAAAACAACCCTTTCTTGGGGAAAGTTTCATTTTTGACAAACCAGAATTTTTTGGACAAGAAAAGTTTGTTGAGAAATTATCAACCATCTCATCGTCCGCTGCCTAACATCAATTCTCATTCTGAAGACCAACTTCTCTTGAGTCTAAAAATGAGTACTTGCCCTGCACCTCTGCTTTCAAAGCAGAAATGGGCTGGAAAGGAGGTTGGGAGAAAATCAGGATAGTTTTTAAGTGCTTTTGGATTGATTGCCTTGATTCACCCTCCTTCTGCTTCTAGATTACAAATAGGAGCACCCTTAATTTTACCACTACTAGAGGCAAATCAAAGAAGGAGTCCTGGGGCACTTTTTAAGACTAACAAATGTATTTATCACATGAGCTTCCATTGGAGAAAATCCCACTTCGTCAGGCACTTGAAGATGGGGAACTTACACAGCATTCCTTGTTTGTTTTGCTGATCTAGACTAACACGGCAACCCCTCTGCAATTTACCAGAGGCAAGACACCCATCTCTCTCTCTCCCCCCCTCTGATGTACTCTTGATGATGTTTCTTTCCTCACCCACTCTTAACCCCTGGGTGTCAGGAATCAGAGTCCTCAAGGAATCACTTTCTGGACAACCTAAGAAGCGCATGTGGTGAGTAGTTCGCTGCCTGATTGGTGGGAGAAGGCAGCAGAACAGCTTAAGCTAGCAAAGCCGTTCAGCAATTGCTCAAAGCATTTGTCCATAGGTGAAATTGCTCCTCTGCTTGTTTGTTTCTAGCCTGCCTTGGGGCCAGCCTTGTTTCTGCTTGCCCTCACTCCAGGTAACCCGGCTCTGATCCTCTGCTCCAGTTCCTAGCTTTGACTCTATGTCTGACCTCAGAAACTGTGTTCCAATTCCTGATTATCATGCTCTAACCACTGGGGATGACCACCCACATCCTGGGTACTAACACTGGACCATGGTAATTTTCCTCTGTCCTATGGTAGCGTATCAAGCCCCCCCACCCCCACTATGCCTCTGTTTGAATTTGAATTTGCATTGCACTCATTCCCTCAACCTTCCCCTGATGACGAGACAAGCACGTTCCTCCTCTGCCTCACCTATGGAATTTGTATCAAATTCAGACAAACTGGGAAGCTGCCAAGCTCCATGGAGCCTGTGTTTGATGTAGCAGAACAACCTGTCATGTGCACTTTGAAAGGGTCTCTAATATAGGCCCTACATGGGGGGTAACCTCTTCACCGGGAGAGTCTCTTACTGAACCAATGTTTATTAATGTAGACAGATGGAGAACGCACCTTCCAGTACCTCTTTCTAGCTGAACGCACTGTAAATCACCAGTACTTTTTGTACTCCACGGGGGCCACAGAGATTTCCATGTTGCAATTGTTGCTCTATTGCATCTGGGATAAAGTACTATGAAAATTTTCTTTTTGGCAGTGGGGAGGCGAGGTTGCATTCCTTAATTCATCTTTGCTTCCTTCCCCTTCCTCTGATTCCTCCTGACACCCTTTCCACCCCTTGCACAACCCAATGCCTGATTGTTTAGGCACTCCACAGAGGTCTGCCAGTGCAGTCGTGTGCCCAAATTATAAATTCCCACAGCACTCAGGGGTAGAGGATATGGCACACTGAAAAAAGGGTTTGGTGCCGTTACCTGTCAACATATCACTTGTTAGGTTGGACAGTTCCAAGGGACGCATCTTATTCTTTATGCCTTCGGTCCAACTCCCAGCCACACCTGGGTTTGTCCTTCCACTCTGAGATCTGATGGGGCCGAGCGACCACATCGAAGTTCTTCATGTGTGCATGTTCTTAATGCATACGTTTGGCCACTGTTGTTCCATGTGGGATTGCCACTTGGAGGTATGAAAGGGCACGAAGCACTCTTCTGTTTATCTGCTTAGCTACATAGATAGTCTCTGACCTCAATGTATTAGTCTATGTCTACACTTACTAAAATTAGTTCGAATTAGTTAGTTCGAACTAACTAATTTGAACTAATTTTAGTTAGTTCGAATTAGCTTAATTCGAACTAGAAAAAATTAGTTCGAACTAAGCAAGTGCCATGAATGGCACTTGCTTAGTTCGAATTAGCGATCTCCATTGATTTCAATGGGCCAGTTAGTTCGAACTAAGAAATTAACATGGCCACGTTGGCTAATTCAAACTAGTTAGTTCGAATTAACCCTTACTTCTAATACCCTATTCGAAGTTATTAGTTCGAATTAAGGAAGCCCTTAATTCGAACTCATGAAAGCCTAGTGTAGCCATGGCTTTAGTTAGTTCGAATTAAGCTTCCTTAATTCGAACTAACTTGCCAGTGTGGACATAGGTTAGTGTCCAAACACCTCACAAACATCAACAAACATGTTCTCCCTACATCTCTTTGGACAAGAGCATTTTTATCATCTCCATTTTCAAGGGGAGTTGCTAACGCAACGTTACTTGCCCAAATGTGTGGGAAATTGGAATGGTATGGTACTGTAAATATAAGAGCTCCAAAATGCCAGGGGATATGTTTCATTTAAGAATACCTAACTGTTATATATCTGCATATCGGAGACTAGCACCATGGTTTCCTCGTCTAGTGCTGTATTCAGTAGCCCACATTGCCTCTGCTCATTACATTGCTTACTTTGTCCATTCATACAATTTTGAAAGCCATCCAGTCGGGTTTTTATTGATTCCAGCAGTCAAGGGCAAAGATAAGAAGGAAGAGAATTTGCCAGCACCCCGGATTGTTCACAGGGGTTTCCTCAGAGGGCTGCTATGCCTTGAAACCTTTTGCAGAAGGATCACCTCCAGAGAAGCAATCTCCCAGGGTGTGTGAGCTCAAACAATAAGCGTCTGACAATGCAGCGGTGTCATTCCTCAAAGCACCACCCTCAGGCAGGCCTGAGGTGGCTGTTTGGAGAAATGATCCAAGGAAATAACTGATGGAAGCTGGTTTGTGAAGAGTTCATTTTTCCTCCAGCCATCCAAGCAGCTTTGATCAAACTAGAACCATGTGAGGGTCCCACACCGAATGAGACTTGTTTCCCTCTGCCGCACCACTCAGTCTCTTTGGCATATCTTTTTCCTGGCTGATTTGTTTGGCATACAGGTTCAGATTTCTACAAACAGTCTGGGAAGAACCTTGAGTGTCATGTCAAGAACACAAAATCTTTGCTCCCCAATGATTCGTTGTGGATCTTTGGTGGTGGATTGTCAGAAATGAGGAGATTGTCTCAGTCCAGTTAAGAGCTGCCCTGTATCCATATCACCCAAACCAACCGCAACCTTGAGTCTTTTCTTGGCAGTCTATGGATGGAACGGGCCAACTACCACAATGCCCCTAAAGGTGGTCCTTCTAGCTTACGGTGGGAGGTAACTTGCACAGAGCAGATGCCTCTAATATGGATGATAAGGGCAGGGATAATGCCCTTAATCCAGTACTGCAGAAAAGAGAAGCTCGAATGACGTGAGTGCTTAGGGTGGCCACAGCTGGGAGATCAAGCGTGGAACCAGAAATAACTAAAGAAATAATGCAGTCAAAGCATTCTCCAGATGGGAAATTTGAAATTTCGCAGGTGAAAAATGAATAGCTAATATTTTACATGGAAATAAATTCTTTCTTGAGAGTCTGGGCCTGATTCTCAAAGCCCCTGTAGGCTGCCCCTGAAAAGGCCTTAAAATGACCCTAAATTACATTACATTACATTCACACCCACCTTTATGCTCCCAGGGCAGCATAAATGGGGAGGAGTTTCTGAGGAGTGGGAGTTGGTTTAGATTCAGCAGTCAGAGGGGATCTCTACAGTACACAGACACTTTGTCAGCCTCGTGGACGCCAAGGATTTCCCCAGATCTGTCATTGGTGTATCCGAATCACACAGCCCCTAGGCAGATGGGCAACACCACTATTTGCAGTGATGGTCTCATTTCCACCAGTTCAAATTGCACCGTTGCCTGTCTACACTAGGGATTGTACTGTTGCAAGCATAGTGGTGGTTGTATGACAGGTACCCAGGTCTAGGCAAGACCTTATTTAGGTAAACCAGCAAGGGCTCTTTTCTTTTCTTGGAAAACGATCAAGAAGTTCTCTGGAAGATTAATACCATCTTCTGCTCCCGCCTGCCCCTCTTTACATTTTTATCACTCTGAATGGCCCAACCTTTCCCTCTTTACGCTGTGCTCGACGGTGATATAAAACCCAGACAACAGCACAGACGGCAGCAGCCAGGTTAGAATTTAGGTTGCGTCCTCTGAGTTCTTTCTCGGAATACCGCAGGCTTAATTTGTTGCTTGAGCGTCTCCCGTATTTATAATAATACTTCCTATTAAACAACATGCCATTAGCCATAACTTCCTCTGTGATTTCCATGTTTATTATTTTTATTTTATATATAGATAAACTGAGTGATTTTTTGGTCTCAGAATCAACCAGGCTCATATGAACCTGTGTGTGTTTGTGTTTTCCTCCTTTCTGAGCAATTATGTGTAGACTGAAGTTTTTCTCTATTTTAATAGGGTGGTCTAACTAAAGATGGGCAGGATTGAAAATGGGTGCAGCAAACCTGAAATCAAAGCAAGAAACCCAGAAGGTCTGCTATACCCTTGCCTCATTAGGAACTTCATATCTGCTCATTGACTAACCTTGCAAATGAGTTCATGCTCAGTAAAGGAAATTGATTACTTTCCATTGCAATTAACATCTGGTCCTGGGTCAGATCATTAGGATAATTTGTTATAGAAAAAAACCAAGGGAGCTAGCTACAGGGTAATAAAGTTTCTTCTGGACCCAATTAAAGATGCATTTGCTGGCTTTTTCTGCTGGGTGTTAGCCCTCTTTGGGGGATTCTAAAGAGAAGCATAGGGAGTGGACTATGGGTGTGGAAGTTGGATGTGTGCAGTGTAGATGCCATGTGAGTAATTTACACCTGTCTGCCAGAAGTGATCATTCTCAGATAAGCATTTCTGGTTGCTTTCTGGATTTTTGATGGGATGGATGCAATCTATCTGGTGAGGAATATGGAAGTGACAAGATGAATCTTGGGGCTACATTCCCATATTTTTTAGGACAATTCATTAAGTATTTTCATGTTGCGTTTCCAATTATCTCAGAAACTTGAAGTGAAGCTCAGCCAAGGCAGCTGAGTTTTGCCTTGTTTCGAATGAAACCATAAATCCCTTCCTGGGACCCATAAGAGGATTTCTCTGAACTGGGCTAAACTTAGTCAGCCTCAGAAGTCTTTACACAAGGTGGATCCGAGTCCCAGATTTGTAGCCTTACCAGCCAAAACAAGCAAACACAACCAAGTTTCTGCACATTTTCTTTGCAAAATGGGTTTGTATGGCTTGAGGGAAAATGTTGTTAGGAACTGGGTTGTAGCTGGAAATGGAAACGGAAGTGTTCCTTTGATACAATATTGTTACAACTCTGTGGTTACTGTGCACTTCATGGATGTCATTATGTTGCATTCTGTGGCCACTTTGTGACCGTGAGGCTAGAAATTGGATCTCCCTGCTTCACAAACATAGGCCTCTAGCATTTGAGCTTAATGAGAATTGCTTTTACCAGTAGAGGGTCTATGGAACACAGTTGGACAGTTCTGATTTCTTCCAGCAGGGCGACCAGATGTCCTGATTTTATAGGGACATTCCCAATAGTCAGAGCTTTTTCTTATATAGGTGCCTATTACTCCCCACCCCATGTCCTGATTTTTCACACTTGCTATCTGGTCTCCCAATAGCAGGCAGCCTCACACATTCACACTTCCCAGTCTATTTCAGTACATTTCCAATTGGGAAATGCCATCTTAAGCTATAATCAAGGCTCTGACATACACCATGCTTAATTGTCCTTTTTATCGCTAAAGATGAGCAAACAGGTACAGGTAAAATAAAAGCTCTTCCTCTCTCAACTTTGATCAAAATCCCGAAGAAAACTATTTTGGAATAAATAGCTTCACCTTTCCCTGTCCCACCTATAATTATTTTCTTTCACTTTTGGTTTCTCAATGGGATCAGTATTAGAAATACTTGGATAATATGGGGGTCCCCAGAGTATTCCCAGCCTGAAGGGAAGCAGGAAGAATAGAAACTCTCTAGTGGTCATTCTCCTCTTGAGATGGTTAAACTTTGCCCAACCATCCAGGTTTCTGGGGGATCACTCAAAGTAAAGCCAGAACCTTTTCAAGTTTCCACATTGTGCAATCTAATTGCTTTGCTCTGACAACGGGAAAGAAGATCCCTACTGAGAACTTGTGGAGGGCTTCGTGCTGGCTCTTGGTGTAGATGTAAATTTCACCCACCTGCCAATGATTCATATGGCTGCAGATCCGTCAACACTCCTGTGTCACATGTAACACTGTCAGTGGTGGATGAAAACAGAAATATATATTTTCTAGCAATGGATAAGTGTCAGATGGTTCAGGATACGTTTCTCAGGTGACACTTAGGTTCACCTAAGAATTGATAGGATTCTTACATTGGATTCTTATGTTCTTCTGGATTTCACCCCAGATTTGAATATCGCCTAACTTCAAGATAGCTTGGACCTGGATCCAACTTCACAGCGGATCCCTGTTTCTATCACAGACCTGAACCCCACAGGGAGATGGAAGCAGTTTCCAGGATCCCACTTTGGATCTGAATTCTGCAGTTTGCGCACACCAGGTCCATAACAAACCTGAAGCTCTGCTTTGTGCTGAAATCAAGCCATCTCTCTCAGGAGTGGCCCAGCTTGCTCAGTTTAAGGGCTCTCAGTATTTCTCATGAGGCATGCCTCCATTCGGTGGGATATTATATGAAACATGTCCTAAGCACTTTCCAAACAAGGAGTTGGCTCCATTCTCCTTCAGGTCCATAAATGAGCAGACAAGGGTTAGAGGGAAGGGAAAGAAAGCACTGGGCAATGGATATCAAAGTCAGCATAACACATTGTAAGGAGAATAACAGAGGTGCGTCTTTCAGCGGGATTTAAATGTGGATGGAGTCCTGGGCGGTGGATGAGATTTGGGGGGTTGTATCATGCATCGAATGGGATGCAGCATTTAAGAGGGCATAGAAGTAGATCTGGTGGTCCACAGGGACTCCAGAATAAATAAAAGTAGCTCTGTAGTGAATCCCAGCACTAGTTCTGGCTTGAATGAATAGGATCTCAACAGTCCTAAATCTGGGGCTGCTCTGATATTATAATATATATATTAAGAAACATCCATTTCATATTTTAAAAAAAGTTATTTGCAGTTAATTTTTTATCAAGGCCAATAGCTGATTTGTAAGATTCCTTCTAAATTGGTAATTAATTAACCTATTCCTGGGAGAGGGAGGGGTACCCTGTTTGTCTATAAGTAATGTATGGTGGGGTTGTATGAGGACCTGGGCCCTGTTCTTTGATCAGTTCAGATGTTACATAGCCATGCATTATATCTGAACATGAATCACAGCTCCTGTCTTTCTATTTCCTAAGCCAAAGCTTGACACACAGAACTATGAGTAGATCACATTTATTATTGCTTAATTAAAGGCTCAGTGCACAAAGAGATGCCTCTCGCTTCACTTTAGCAAGCGAGCATGATCAACATTTTACTGATGGCCGGGCCAGCTTTCTAAGTAGCTATTGGAAGACACTGCGAGGAAGATCTCAGCATTGTGTTGGGAATTCTGCACAAAAGTCACATTCATAATTTTAATTCAGAAATAGGATTCTTTTTTCCATTGGGCTGCACGGGAAGATTTGTTTGTTTGTTTTCTTGGGGAAGTGCCAGTCCCAAGCATTGCAGGATTGCAACTTAAGGTTCTGGGACGGACTGCCCACTCTGGTCTAATGAAGGGGACAGGTGGCCTAGTGGCGTGAAAACAGGAGAGGTAAGACCTGTCTGCAGAATCCTACAACCTGTGACGATGCAAGAGGCAGGTAATAGGTAGTGTGTCCTGGGGGCATTTGCTGGGGGTAACAGTTAGGAACAATATTTTTCTAGACTGAAACAAATTTGACCTGGAGTTGTAGAATGAGTGAGCAAATAAAATAACAAAAACCCCAGGATGGTATTTTCTACTGAGCTGTTTTCCTAGCAGCTACTGCATTTTAAGGGAGCATCCTGAATCTCTGGGACATCGTAAATTCTGCCTGATGCAGAGGCACACTGTTCAATAGCTGGCTGAAATGAACCTCCTCTGCTTTTGTTAGTTGGTTTCCACTGCAAATAAATAGGAGCTGTTTGCCTTTGTGAGGCTAGGTCTGCCGTACAGCCAGAGGTGTGAAGAACAGGTCACGCTGATCTACCTGTTCTCGCTGAGAATTGCCCCTTGGATAGGTACTGACTGGTGAAACCAGCACAGATTCCTGCATCGCAGCATCCTCACTTGTATTTTTAGCAAGCTAGCGAGAGTACAAGCTACTGTGGGGGCACATCTACAGAAGCTGCCATTCCCACCCCAGGCTGCAGTGTAGATGTATCCTGAGAGAGAGACCAGGCACACAGGGACATTGCCGCCATTTAAAATAAGTTAGATCATGCCATAATGTGTAAATAATGAGAGGCCGATTATCCCCAAGGAAGAAGGGAGGGGCCTGATGGATAGTAAACAAGAGCTACTTCCTACGTGGAAATACTGCAGAAAGCTGCAGTGTCCTTTTGACTGTTGTTTACAGCTGCAGCTAGATGCTTCAGACAAGATTGGGGCACATTGCACTTGGCATGATCCAAACTCCTAGTGGGAACATCTGCACTGCAGCAGGATAGCCGTGGCAGCCTGAATACACACCGAGGACTGTGGCCGTGTAGCTAATTGTAGCATCTACCCAACCTAGGATTACACCCTCCCGGCTCCAGTGGGGACACACACTGCATAAGAAAGGCCTTCTTAGCAGAACTTACAAGTCAAATAACCATGAGAGACAAAGGGTGGGAGGGGAACAAGAATTAGATACCTCCGAATGTGTAGAAAAGTAGTCCAGCAAGGAAAGAGACAAGACTGGGATTTCTTTTTTGAATTTCCCCCCCCTCACCAGGTCCTTGGGCCCCAGATAGTATCCCCATTTGTACCAGTGTAAACCCATTGTCTGCAGCAACCCGGAGCTGTTGCTCCAGCCTCCTGTTTCTCCACGAGCTCCACTCCCCCGAGCGACTGGCACTAGAGTGATGGAAGCGTTTTTCTCTTGACCTGGCTGCATCTGTACTGGGGGGACAGATCAGCAAAGCGATGGTGCTCAGAAGGGCAGATTTTTCACACCATTGAGTGTCATAGCTGTGCTGGCATAACTGTAAATGGAGGCTGGAGACTCATCTAGATTCCTAGATCTTAAGGTTAGAGGGGACAAATCTGATTGTCTAGTCTGACCTCCTGCACTATGGAGGCCACAGAACCTCACCCACCCACGCCTGAGATAGACACCTAACCTATGACTGAGTCATTGAAGTCCCCAAATCATGGTTCAAAGACTAAAGGATACAGAGAGACCACCAGCAAGTGACCCATGCCGCAAGTTACAGGGGAAGGTGAAGAATCCTATGGTCCTGCCAGTCTGCCCTGGGGGGAAATCCCCTCCTGACCCCAAATATGGTGACCAGTTAATCCCTGAGCATGAGGGAAAGACTCACCAGCCAGACACCCAAATGTGTGTCTCAGATAAAGCGACAGCTGTCACTCAGGCCCAGCAGGTGAATGGGACTGACCTCAGTTACACCCATGTAAAGCTAGAACATCTCCACTGAGTCCAGAAGAGCTGTTCCTGATGCTAATGCAACTGAGATCAAAGTGGTGGGTATGTTCCTTTAAAGCAGACTCAGTTAGAAATGACATCATAGACTGTGCCACATTTAAAGGGACCGTGCCAGGCTTGGCAACCTCAAAATGTGATTCAGTTCTCTTCCCCTGCATCTGTTAATCAAATCCATACCACACATTCTTTCTGTAAGTATAGGTGGGTTGTTGGTTCCAAAGCCCGTCACTTAAACACAACCCTAACGAACCAGGGTTTGCGTGCATCTCGGTGCTCATGAGCAACCCTACAAAAACAAACCAGGGGTTGCCATTTCGCACTGATAAGCAGCCAGCATGAACAAATCCAACCACACAAGGCAGTGTCTTTGCGCAGCACAGCAATAACAAACCAGGATACAAAGCCCATGATGCGAGAGCACCCCTACAGGAATAAAGCACGTGGTAGAGTCCACTTATATAACTGGTCACGCTCAGCAAACCAATGTATGCTGTCCTGTCCCCAAGATCAGCTCCACAGTAATGAAACAGCATGTTCCGCTGATTGCCACAGGATGTTGGACTGGAAGGAACATCATGGGCTATGTCTACACTGGAGAGTTAGTTCGAATTAAGGAGGCTTAATTCGAACTAACTAAAGCCATGGCTACCCAGCCTTTAGTTAGTTCGAATTAAGGGCTTCCTTAATTCGAACTAATAAGTTCGAATAGGGTATTTGAACTAAGGGGTTAATTCGAACTAACTAGTTCGAATTAGCCAATGTGGCCATGTTAATTCGAACTAATTTCTTATTAGCCAATGTGGCCATGTTAATTCGAACTAACCGGCCATTGAAATGAATGGGGATTGCTAATTCGAACTAGTGCTTCAGTAACTTTTTCTAGTTCGAATTAAGCTAATTCGAACCAACTAATTTTGAATTAGTTAGATCAAACCAATTAATTCAAACTAATTTTAGCAAGTGTAGATATAGCCATGAATCACTGAGTCCAGACCATGGCTACTGCAGGCAGCTTCATCATATAGTCCCTTCCATGAATATATGAAGCTCCATTTTAACTCTACAGTAGCAAAACGGTTCGTGTAATCCAGAGCAACCCTACAATAACAAACCTGTGCTTGTGCTCAACTGAAGGGGGAGGGGGTGCACTTCAATAAGGGTACAGGTTTTAATTTCTAGCAGACTGTTATAAGCTGAGGAAAAAAATCACTTTTTAACATCAACCAAAATACATGGTGTAACTCAGAACAACAAGTACCTTCCAAATGCTGACTGCCCAGGGATCCCAGCAGTTGTAACAGATTGACCCTCTATCCTGATTCCGTTTTAATCAGCGTATTAAGCTTTCAGTGAGTCTGGTGTGCTGAAACGGCACCCACGTTGGCCAACATTCTGTCTGTTTCATTTTCTGAAACTTGGGATAACTAACTTTATGATAGTGATGCTGAGTAGCCATTAATTCTCATTTCTTTCAGCTATTCCTCAACTCCAGCTTATGAGTTCTTCAATAAAAATCTCCCAAAGTTACCTTGGCGACTCATACGTTTGCCAAGCTGACAGATTTATGACAGTTACATATATAAATATTTATATGTTGCGGCAATGCAATTTTTAAGGGCAGATATACACACTCACAAAGCGACTCTCAACTGAGGCAGCACACGCATGCTCTTGCGTACTTTAACACACACGTGCACAAACCAGTGTTTGTGCAGGCATGCACGTGCTTGTGCTTTAACCTATCCATGCAGACTGTCAAACACACCAGGAAGCATATTACATGTTCATATGCATGAGACCCCCCTGCAGAGACTCTCACCCGTGCCAGAACACACATGCAAGTTTAAAATGCATCCATAGACTCTCAGATGAACAGACATCGCCTCCCACACATACACACAATCAGGCCACATCACAGTCATCTCTGAAGCAAGCCTGTATGCACCTTTATATGCCCAGCAACACTTGCAGCCTTCCACAAAAACTCTCACATCATACAGCACATCCAGGCAAACCTCTATACATGAAATACACACACAGAGTCGAAAAAGCCGGACCTTAGATACACACGTTCTTAAGCAAGCTAGAGTCACTCACGTGCAGAAAGAAGCCAGGATTCAAGCATGTGCATACAGTCACATACAGTTTTTTTATTGGGCTCATGCAGACAGCCTTCCAAACACACAGGCACATTCTCACACAAGACAAGATTGTTTCCTCCCCCCGCCCCCGGCCCTACTTCCTTTCTTTCGATTTTCCTTTCCCCTTTTGTAGCACTGGCCTAGACTGATGACCAGTGCAAATACTTGGCCTATAAATTTTGGTGATAAGTTCAGCTGTTTGTTGTCTGGCAAAATAGATGGGGATGATACAAAGTCCAAAGGGAAGGAGAAGGGAGGGTGGTCATTTATATGTTAACGACGGGAACAATTTATTGGAGGAGCATGGATCTTTTATTTTCCTGAGGCCCAGGACGTGCTTTATCAGCAGTTGTTAACTCAAACCACGCTTGGAAGGTGCACATATTGCTACTTGCTCCCCCTTGTTTTGTTTCAAAGTCTAAAAAGAAAATCATTCTTTTGGCTTTAAAAATAGAACTGAGATGAAATCTACTCCACCCTCTCTCTTACTCACTCTCCCTGATGAGGCCTTCCCCCTCCCTATTGATGGGACTCTCTGTGTCTGCTTAGACTTTGTATGTGTGTGTGAATAAAACATCACAAGGAAGTTGTGGGAAAAAGACCAAAAACCTAAGCTGTGAAAACAAAGTGCTTTTCCGTTCCACAGTTGCCACTTGAATTCACTGCTGTTCATCCTGGTCTCGAAGAGCGGTGGCTCTAACAATATACACGGAAGAAAGAAAGCATCAGAAAGGTCCTAGTAGCATATAGGTTATATTTTTTCCCCAGTGCAAGGACTGATGTGATACAGGAATCCCATCTTTCCTCTTGCCAGGCCAAATTGCTGAAATGATGTCCTAAAATCCAAAAATCTATGGCTATGTCTACACTTGCTAAAATTAGTTTGAATTAGTTAGTTCCAACTAACTAATTCGAATTAATTTTAGTTAGTTCAAATTAGCTTAATTCGAACTAGCATGGCCACACTGGAATGTTAGTTCGAATTAGCGATCCCCATTCATTTCAGTGGCTGGTTAATTTGAACTAAGAAATTAGTTTGAATTAACATGGCCATATTGGTTAATTCGAACTAGTTAGTTTGAATTAACCCCTTAGTTCGAATACCCTATTCAAACTTCTTAGTTCGAATTAAGGAAGCCCTTAATTTGAACTAACTAAAGCCTAGGGTAGCCATGGCTTTAGTTAGTTCGAATTAAGCCTCCTTAATTCGAACTAACTTGCCAGTGTAGACATAGTCTATGTGTAACTGGAATATTGATTTGCTGGACTGGGGGTCAGGAAATTCTGAATTCTAATTCTAGCTTGGCCTGGGTCAACTGACTTAGGGCAAAGTGTCCCCGAGTGACTTCTGAATTTGGGTGCCTCTGTTTGGGAGTGCTTAGCCTTGAGACACCAGGTGTTGGATTTTGGGAGGCGATGACCATCCACTGCAACTCATGGCTTCTGAAAATTCAGATCTGGAATGGATTGAATTGGGTATCTAAAACAATAGACTATCTTAAAAATGTTGGCTTTGACCGCTCTGTGTCTGTTTCTCCATCTGGAAACAGGGAATACATCCCACACCTACTCCCAGTGGGTTTGTAAGGAACAGTTAATCACTGTGTGTGCAGCCCTTTGAATAAGGAAAGGGCTACGTGGTATTATTTTACTTTTTATTATGGCAGGCAACCCACTCAGGAATATTAGAACTGGTCCAGTTCTCTGGCTACTCCTTGAACCTGAGTCAAATTTTCCTTAAGACTGAAAATAACTGGATATTTTTTTGCAACATTTCAATCTCACCTCCTTAAATATTTCTGGGATATTAAAGGGTTGGGAAATGTATAATCTGAGCTCTTGAAGTTTTTCTACCCTACTTGGAAGAAGAAAGTACAATCAAATTCTTAAGAGATTTCCATCCCCCTGTTGTGCAAACAGCAGATTGAACAAATGCCTGATCTAAACCTTTATAGAGTTTGCAGTTGAACCCTCATTTATTTTTGTCCTTAGAATGCTTCCTGTTGCTTCTCTCACATGGCTGCTTAGTATATGACTCTCAGACATTGAAAGTCAATAGAAAGGCTTCCGTTGACTTCAGCGAGTGTTGGATCAGGCTTTATTTTACACTATCTGTCTAATTATCTGGCCTGTCTATGTCTAATTACAGATAGTTGTAACATCCCATCTCCTCTCTTATTTTCCTTCTCCCTTTTCCATTAGAGAACATCTAATAGATCACTCATCTTTTTTATTATCGCAATTTACTCTAAAAACAGAATGAGAACCTTCAAACGTGTTATTTTTTTCTCTATATTAAGAAGACAGGGATCTCATAAAGAGACAGAAAGTTGAGCCTGGGCCACAAGGTTCCTGTTTGACATCTGAACTTCAAACTTTATGGATCTATTCAGGGTTAAGTTTATGTTTCAAATCCTGATGGATCCAGCGGCTCACATCTACAAAGTTCTGGGCACAGAATGGATCAGGGAGTTTGGTTCAGGCCTATCTTGAACGGAGAAATCTGTTGGACCCAGAGTCTATCTAGTGGCTGTGAGTTTGGTAATAAAGTTGTGCTCGGGCATTATATTAAGTGTGCCGTTATGTTAGGAGTGTTCGCATTTGAAATCACTTTCTAGGAATTAGAAATGATGCTTTTCGAGTGGGAAGTTAAGGATGTAAAATGCATTTGCCAAGTAAGCTTTCTAGCTCCTCTTTTTCTTCTTTCCAAATTGTGGGTCTTAAAATACACCAACAACCATGTTCAATGAAGCCATTTGTGTGTGTGGCCATTTTGAAGTAGGAACAGACGTGAGTAGAATCCTTTAGGAATTTATGGCAACTCCAGTAATGGATTTAGCTTGTTTTTGGGCCTACTTTTAAAATGTCTTATAAAAAAAAAAATATCCCCAATGCATACTGTGCAGGAATTAATGTGGAGCTGGAGGAAAATTAGCTGCCTTTTATGCATTAAAAATTCCCAGTGACAGGAGGCGCAAAACATTACAAAAATGTGTTCTCTCCCTCTTTCTCTCTAATATTCTAGCAGCTCAGGGTAATTCTTGATTATTGTGGCTTGTGATATATTGGAAAGGGGACCTTGAGTATGGGATAAGTGTTCCTAGCATAGCAGTAAGATATGCAATCTACAGCTCATAATATTATATAAGTAAAACAGAGTGAGAGGCATAGAAATCTCTGGCCTAAAAAAGCTTGCAGTGGGGTGGTTTAAGCCAGCTTCAAGCCCTCTATCACATGGGCACAATGCCTTGGTGTAGTTACATTGGCATCTATATCTCCATTATAAAGAGAGGCGCACGCCCCTCACTGTTCCTACACGTATCGCTTTTGTAGCTGGCGGAAAGGGATGTGGGGTTTGTTTGTTTGTTTGTTAAAGACTCTAGATTAAATTTGCAATAGCACTCCAGTGTCTGTGTTCAATGAGACAGTTACATTATGCAAAATACACACCCAATATTTATTTGAAAATACATATTTATTGAAGGAATGGCAGCCCTAGCTGAAAAATGTATCTTTTCTATAGGTTGGCCGTTAATAATCCAGGGCATTTTTCCACCTCCCAGTTAACATCTTGTAGTGGCATACTCAGGGATTCCAAGGCCATCAGGACCTCTGTGATCATCAAGTCCTACCTCCTGCTCAACACAGATCATGGATCTTCCCCCAAACAATCCCAAGAGCAGATTTTTCAGAGAAACATCCAACCTTGATTGCCAGTGATGGAGAATGTGCCACGACCCTCGAGACATTGTTCCACAGTTAATATGTTGTCCCTCTTCTCGGATCAGAAGACGTGATGGTCTCAGTCCATTTGTCAATGGACCAAATGCCTGCTTCTCCAAACTGATGAACCAGTTGAGACCCTATGAAAGAAGGCACAGCAGAGAAGCCAAGGACTGAACTGGGCTATCAGAGTTGAATTATTTTATTTAAAGGCCTCAATCCTGCAGTTGCATTCTCACAGGCAGACACTTATGAGTAAACAAAGCTTCAGTGATGTAATAGTTGCTCCAAACAACCTGCCTATTTAAATCTGACTGCAGGATCAGCGCCTTGGACATAATCTTTCTGGGATGCAGCGTGTCCTAGTGGATAGAGCATTGGACTATGAATTGGGAAAGTTGGTTTCCGACACCTGGTTGTTCTGGGTGACGGTGGGCAAGTCACCTCATTGCTCTGTGTTTCCTTTTCCCCATCTTTAAAATGGGCGCAATGATCCTTGCCTTCATTTTAAAGTACTTTGAGACCTACCGATTACTTCCCTTCCTTTATTCCCTTCCCAGCTTGTCAACTCTGGACACCTTGCAATAGCATTTAAATTTACAGACACACGGTGGGGAAAACAGAATAGAATTCCTCCCCCACCCCTTGCTTATGCTCTCTGTGAATTCTTCATGCAGCCGTAAGTCAACTCCTGGCAATGCAGTGATTGTGTTAGGAAAACACAGCAGCAGCTTTATGATGCAGTGGGAGCTGTTATTTAGAGTGGGGCTATGACTGGGAGAAATGTGATCAAGTTAAGAAAAGAAAACATTTGGCTGAACATCAAGAGAAATTTCTTCCTCGCGCTGAGATCTGTTAGACTGTTAATGTCGATTAACATTCCAAGGGAAGTAGGTAACCTCATTGCTTGTGGTATTTAAAACAAGATGGAGAATATATGCTTTTAATTCCATATCCTGTACTTTCAGGTGTACCACAATTTTGCATTGATATGCACTGGAACAGCCTAATTGTAACCGGGTAGATTTACAAAGCAATTAGCCACAGGAGTGCTTGTGTAAAACACGTGTAATTGCACTAATTTGTATAACCAGTAACTGCAGCTGTGGTTAGGAATTGGTTACACAAATAGCTGACTGGGCAAATTACCCTGCAGAGTTACTTGATTTGCATATGCAGCCTTGATAACTGTATGTGCAAATTAGGTGTGCAACAGTGTTCCCATTTTGCATAATTGTGCCTATAAATTGCCTGAAAATCTGTCCCAAAAGATCTCTCCCATCTCTAGCTTTGATCATTCTGTTTGCTGAGTAATAGATCACCCGGTGGTGGACAATAAAACTGGCTTGGTTTTGAGAGGAAATATCAATTAAATGAGTAAATAAAGTACTGGTAAGGATGTGTTTTTGTTTTTTCCCCTAAATCTCCTTTCGTGGAGCCACCAGAGCGGAAAACTTGGAATTTGTTTAGGGCTGTTCTCAGGCTGTGAAAGGTAATTAGTTCCTTCAGTTACTCTTTTATTTGCTTTTCAAAGAAAATATTCCTTGTAGTAATTTATTATTAATAATAATTATTATTAATAATAATATTAAAATATACACCTGAGTCAAATTCCACTCTCAGTTTAAACTATGAAATTCCCATTGAATTCCATAGGATAAAGGTATACCCTTGGCCAGAATCTACCTTTCTGTGACTATTTCAGGAAAAGAAAAATATAGACATGACCCCCAAGCTAGCATAGTCCAAGCATTCCAGGCTGAGGATTCAGCTGCAGAAGGATTCAGGCTCGGATGACAATAATAACAATAATATACAGGTGTCACTTTGCAACAGTAGATCTCAAAATATTTTATAAAGGTGATATCATTATACCCATTTTACAGGTTGAGGAAACTGAGGCACAGGCAGGTACGGTGACTTGCCCAAGGTCACCCAGAAGGAGACTGGCAGAGCCAGGAATAGTAATATGGATCTCCAGAGTCCAGTGCTCAATCTGCTATGCCACACTGCCTCTTTTAGAAACGTTACTTCTCTTCAGTTTGGCCACCCCAGCTTCAGAAGTTGAACAGATTCTCATTTGGATGCCTGGAAAGATAGCCAGCGAGTATGTTGTAATTGCACCCCGTAGGTCTTCTCTGGCAACAAAGCCCAGTGGAAGTAGCTCTCTCAAGCTCTCAACGCAGTTCCTTAAGGACCAACCTGGGAGGAGCTAACGCCATCTATTTTTGGACACTTAATCCATGGACTGGCCTTTCGGATTGGATAGAGGAGGCTTTGAGTAAGTCCCGAGAAAACGCCGTTGGAAACCCTTTTCTGACGGAGATTCCAGACAGCTTGATAGGGCCGTCCCTCGTTATACAGATGTAATTCAGGGTGACTCCACTGACCTTTGTTGGCCTGATTCTTGGTTACTCCCTTCCTGTGCTTGAGACAGGGACGAGGGGAAGGGCAGGGTTTAAGCCTGTTTCCCATAGTTGGAGTCTGCCAAGGAGCCTTCTGGGTGTATTTTAGAGAGGTCTCAGGTCTGCTCTGATTGATCCACTTTCTATGCCCCCCATGTGAGTCCAGGGTAGCAGAGAATAGCTGTAGGGCAACACACTCAGCTCAGCACCCCCAGTGCACCCTGTTCCACCCTACATTGGGGGAGGGACTGAGGGAAATCCCTATCACTGGCTAGGGGAGCTATTCCTGGGGCTGGGGGCATGTTTCCACCCATTTTGCCCTCTCAGAGTGGCCTAAAGTGTCACTGAGCATTAGGCCCAGTGGCTTTACTCCAGTGTAACTCAGATGAGAATCTGGCTCTGTATCTATATACCACCAGGCTATGGGACCTGATTAGGGAGATACCCATCAGTGCGTTATAATGCACCATGCTTAGTACAGGGCCGTTGATACGTGCAGCATCCACAAATAATGACTGGGGGTTCAGCCATCCGCCGAGTTAAGCATCAACTCCCTGCTGCTGTTAAATCTAATTGGATGGACACAGCACCCAGCCCCAGGAAGACTTGTTCTAGCCCCAGCCCCTACTCGTGGATTATTGGGGAGGCGTGAGCCCGGGTGTGTGTGTGGGGGGGAAGGCCTATGGTTCAGGGGAGGTATCAGCAGACAGTCCAGGAGACAAAGAGACTGAGGAACTCTGCTATGGAGGAGAAGGTTTCTTGCCAATGATGCTGGTCGAGAGTGGAAGTCAATGCTGGAGGAGAAGG
This sequence comes from Pelusios castaneus, assembly GCA_007922175.1. Lineage (NCBI taxonomy): Eukaryota > Metazoa > Chordata > Testudines > Pelomedusidae > Pelusios > Pelusios castaneus. The sequence continues at coordinate 3,246,288 of ML685885.1, read as the reverse complement.
AGAAGAGAGGGGATGGAGGAAAGACAGCACCTTAGAAATAAGCAGGAACAGACCTTGCACATTTCAGAGGCCACAGAGAAAGGAAGGACAGCCTGTTTTCACACAAGACTAGACGAGCCGCCGAGCTGGGCCTGCCAAGTGCCATTTCAGCAGCTGCCCTATTCCCTGCGAAAAGGCACCAGCTCCACAGCCCCTCTTTAAGTAGAGCTAGGAGGTCGGTCACTGGAGTGGGACTCCGGAGAGCTGGATTCACTTCTAAACTCTGCCACTGGCCTTCCGTGTATCCTCGGGCAAGTTGCTCCCCACCCCGTGCCTCAGTTTCCTTGTCTATTAAAGGGGGACGGTGGCATTACATTCCTTTCACTCTGTAAGGGGTTTTGTGATCTAAAAGGAAAAGACACACACGCACTCGCACATGCACACACACAGATCTACAAGCACTAAGCGTTGCTACAGCATTGACTCCTGCCTCTCAGCTGCTCCTCTCTAGGCCCAAACCTGTGAAATGAGAGGAAGAGAAAGAAAGCGCGACCCAGCCAAATCTAGGCAGCCTTCTTGCTTGACCACCCAGGCACAGCTAGTAAAGCACCGACAGCAGGGTTATTATTATAATTAGCAGTTTCCGGGGAAACGTGGAACGATGAGATTAGATCTTGGCAGGAAAGTGATGGCTTTTCAGTTCACCTTAAAGATCTGTAGGTGCTGTGCCCGTATTTTGCTCTTAGGAGAGCTCAAACGCTGACTTTCACAGCCTCTCTCGGTCTCACTCCTGAATTAGTATGGCCTGCAGTCCTAACGGGAGTCGTTCTCAAAGGCCAATTCTGCAGATGACAATGTCGCACAATGGGTTCTCACAACCCTTGAAAAAGTTTTCCAGAGAGAGACGAGAGAAAGGAAGCGCCTTGATCTCCTGCTTCAGATAATGCCATACCTGGCAAACACATCCCTTGATCACATCAAAAGGGTTCATTCGTGTAAAATTACAAAGGCATGAAAATGAGCAGAGACCCCTTTGAAGTCAAGACAATTGGCGTCATCTTGCTGGTCATTTCTTATGGAGGTGACTCTATCTTTATTAATAATAAAATGGAGCACTTGGATGGTGCCTTTCATCCTGAAAGTGGCTCTCAAGCAGTAACTGATCCTATAACAACCCTCTGAGGTCAGTAAGTAGAATTATCCCTACTCGAAAGATGGGGAAGCTGAGGCAGCCCCTCCCTGGTGTCCTAGCTCCACAGCAGAGATCTGGACCAAGAGTTCTTGGTTTCTAGTCCTGTGTTCTAACCACTAGCCAAATATGCTCCTTAATCTCCTACCGGGTCCTTCATGGAAGTAGGTCATCTGTAGTAGAGCAGGTTGGAATTTTTTTATCAAAGCCGTTTTCCATCAGAATGGACCGTTTCGATTAAACCGAATCCTTTTAATGAAAGCATATCGATTTCACTGGGGATGAATGAAAAACCATTTAAAAAAAAAATGTTGAAACTTCCCATTTCAACCTTTTTAAATGAAAGGTTTTGATTTTTCATTTTGAAATGTGTTTTCTGTAAACAGCAATGTTTTTATTAACACAATATTGTTGATTTTATATTTAAAAAATGCAAAATATAGCAATAAACCCGCCAAGCCACTTTCTTACCCAAATTTCAATCCCTTCCCCGCTTCACATCAAGCTTTCCAAAACGGGTCCCAGACTCAGGAGGGCTACTCAGGGGTTCGACAGTAAGGTTAAAAAAACCCCAAAACTGTGGATGAGGAGAGCTCAGAGAATTCAAACCCCGCCCTACAAAGTTCTGTATGACTCTACCCAGGAGATCTCTGCTTTAAACTCCCTCCTGGAGCGAGGCATGGGACAAGTGGTCCTTCCTCCTACTCCAGCCACTAGACCCCACTCCCTTCTAAGGCTATGGGTAGGAATCCTGACCACAAGTCTAGCCTTCTCTAAACACTAGGGAGCACTCCCTTCCAGAACTAGCCATTAATTCTAGGAAATCCTGACTCCAAGGTTCCCTGCCTAAGGGTGCGTCTACACTTGTAAATTAAGTCGACTTACTTGATTTACTCTGCGTCTACACTACACTTTCCTTAAGTTGACTTAAGCAAGCTGCTTAAGTCGACTTAAGGAAAATAAAGTCGACTTAATGAAAATTAAGTCGACTTTATTAAACCTCCTTTTCTTTCGACTTTAGGCTTGTCGACTTTCTAAAGTCGACTTAAGATAGTGTAGACCTGGAGTAGCCCTAAGTCGACCTTAAGTCGACTTAGTGCTCTCCAGGACTCCCCCACTGCCCTCTCTGCCAGAGGGGTGGCACAGGAAGAGCCTGGCATGCCCCCCCACAGGGGAGGGCAGAACTCTGCCCACCCTGCCCCTATGCCCTGCCAGGGTCTCTGTCCCCCTTTGCCCCATTGTACCCAAGTACAATGGGGCAAATGCTGAGCCCCCTGGCACTTGGCAAGGGGTGCCCCCTCTGCCTCTGTGGACCTGTCCAAGGTTCCCCAACCCCTAGAAGTTGACCTAGGCAACCAGTGTGGATGCTATAGGTCGACTTTGTAAGTTCCCCCCAAGTCGACTTAAAATTTAGCTGTAGATGTGCTAAGTCGACTTAGCTAAAGTTCACCTAAATTTATAAGTGTAGACATAGGCTAAGTGTGAAACCAAACTGCCTCCAGCATTCTGAGTCCCATTCCCCCCCGCACTCAATCTGAGCTCCCCACACTCTACACTTTCCCCTCTTAGTGCCATGTGCAATTATATCCCTGGTAAAAAGCTGCTGTACGAGGTCACCAGTCCATCGACTGCGTACGAGCAAAAACGTACTACCCACCAGCGAAGTGGTTCTGAATTGTTACAAGTCCCAACTGGAACTTCGGTGGGCGATCACACAAGACAATTAAGTAAAGCCCACCAGAAAACAGCACACATGCTGATGCAGTATATATTGGAAAATAGATGAACTTTACCATTTCATCTGAGCATTGTACGCTACCGTAAATATCAGAGGTAATGATATTGACTTTAAGGTTTTACCGCTCCAAATGTCACTTCTGCTCTATCTAGAACTCCTTTTGATTTGATTTACATTTCCTCCAACATCCCCCTCTCTTAAAGTGAGAGCTGCAGAGGGGAGGCTGCTGAAAGAGGGTGTCTGTCTCTTGTTGGTTTTCACATGTGATCTCTGACCCAAGCTTAGGAAGTAACTCACTGATCTTTTCTCTCCTGCTTTAATTCCAATTGTAACTAATCCTGTTCCCGGCTTGGGGTGGGTCAAATGGATCAAGTATCAGGGGCGTGCAAAGAGAGGTTAGTTGTCAAAGGTTGCTGAGCAAAAAGGTCAAAAAAGCATTAGCAGCAATTTCAGCAGAATGAAGCCAGCCCGAGAAATGGGAAAGGTTGATGAGCAAAAGTTATACAGTTCTCCCTGGCCTATTACAAGCACTAATGAAGTAATCTGAATGGTGCCCTAATAGAACAGCCAGCTTGATCTCTGTTCTGCTATCAGTGGGTCAGAACTGAACCCGTTGACATGAATGATCCTGCATTATGAAGCTGGCCCCTAACTCTATCATGGACTGAACTGAAACCCTCGGGTTTAACAAACAAGGAGTCTATCTATGACATGAGCTTTCGTGGGAGAAAATTCCACTTTTCTCCCACGAAAGCTCATGTGATAAATAAATGGCTTAGTCTTTAAAAGTGCCAAAGGACTGCTTGTTTGTTTTGCTGAACTAGATTAACAGGGCTACTACCCCTTTGGGACCTCCGTTTTAACAATCCCAGATCTTTAGAAAGTTTGAGATAGGTGAATCGTTTAGACTAGGACTGAATATGAAATGATTTTCCCATCCCATGAGAAATGTTGCCATTTTGACATGTTTTCCCGTCCTAGAATGGGATACAAAGATTTTTGTTTGTTTTTTTTTAATTTTTACAAACCGATGATCCAATACATAAATAAGTGAATCATACATGAAAATGAAAGGACGAGGGCAGTCAAAACAGTTTGTTATAATTCTTATCATTTTGAATTTTTAAATGTTTTCTTTAGTAGAAATTAACTAAAACATCGAAAGAAAAAAGTAATTTTGAATAAAAAAGCAAACCTTTTTTTCCCCTTCAAATGTCAAAACGGGACATTCACAATTTTGGAACTGTTTTGTAAGGTTTTTGGAGAATCAGGAAGGTTGACAAGCAGTTTCATGCAAACAGATTTGTTGTGGACAAATCAACATTTTCTAGTTAAAAAAAGAAAATGTCAGAGAAACCCCAACCAGATCTCATTTCGCATCTCGGCAACAAGGAAAGCTGCAGACCTGGCCCTTTAAAATATGTCCTATTCCCTATGAAAGGAGGCATCTTTTCTTCATGTCTTTAAAATAAGTGATGCTGAATGGAAATCACCCTCAAAAGCAGAAGGAACGTTAAAGGGTCTGCTCTGTAAGGCAGAGAATTTAATTTACTTGCTCAGGATCAAACAAAGACTCAATAGCACAGTCGGCTGTGGAAATCTGTAGATTCCAGCTCTCAGGCCGTTAAAGGGGAGCTTGCAAAGAGGAAAGATATGAGGACTCATTTAACACAGATTCAAGATGTTGAGAGCAAAATTAATCAAGGAACAAAAGGACATGAAAAGAAATGTTTGCATGGTCTCTGCAATGCTAATATCTCCATTAACACTCTTGCATTGCCTATATACACCTATGCTTGGAACCCAGGTAACAAGAAGATTTGGAATTGCTCATTTATTAGCATAAATTAGATCTAGCTGGTATCATTAAAGGCCACTGGGATGGTTCACACACTTGGAATGTTAAAATCAATGGTTATAATCTTTTTAGTAAGGATCAAGTGGGGGAAAAGGGCAGCGGGAATGGTACTCTAGGACAAAAATGTCCTGTTTTTGCATCACTGATGACTCAGAGAAAGGTGATCTTGAATGGATCAGTTTCCTAACAGATAAACAACAGAGTCCTGTGACACTTTTAAAGACTAAGAGATTTATTTATCGCGTGAGCTTTCATGGGAGAAAATCCCACTTCGTCAGACTGGGATTTTCTCCCACGAAAGCTCATGCGATAAATAAATCTGTTAGTCTTTAAAAGTGTCACAGGACTCTGTTGTTTTTGTGCAATAGACTAACACGGCTACCCCTTTGGAACCTAACAGATAAAGCACAAGATGGAGTATTAGTTGGTGTTAGTTATAGACCACAAATCACATTAGGGAATAGGATACCTTGTCCCTTACACACCTGTGTATAATGTGTAGGAAAAAAAAGCTGTGAGATCACAGGGGACTTCAATGGGAGTGATATATGCTGCCGTCCTTGGAATTGCTAAATATTATAGATGATGATTTCCTAACGCGAAAAGAGTTTCAGCCAACACAGGGGAATTCCATATTAGATCTAGCCTTGATGGATAAACAGGAACAGATGACAGAACTAAAAAATAATGGTAGCTTAGATACCAGTGTTCATGACATGATCATATTTATAATCTGCAAACAGAATACAGTCAAAATCAGCAGTTTATATACTCAATGTGTTAAAAGGACCAATTTCACAAAGCTGCAAACAATTATGACCCAAATCTTCCGGGAGGAAGAATTTAATAAAAAAAAAAGGGGGGTGGGGAATTGTTTTACAACAGTTTGCCTGTTGCACAAAAAGAAAGAAAATGTCTGTATTGGTTTAAAAAAAAATCTAACCCGGTTTTAGATTCATATATTTTAAGGTTAGAAAGGACCAATCTGTTCATCTAGTCTGACCTCCTGCACAATGCAAGCCACAGAACCTTCCCCACCCAGTCCTGCAATAGACACCTAATCTATGATTGAGTCACTGAAATCCCCAAACCATGGCTTAAAGACTTCAAGGTATAGAGAAATAAACCAACAGCAAGTGACCAATGCCCATACTACAGGGGAAGGTAAAAAAATCCCAGGGCTTCTGCCAATCTGTCTTGGGGGGAAAATCCTCTCCTGATCGCAAATATGGTGATCAGCTAATCCCTGAGCCTGTGGTCAAGACCTCACCAGCCAGGCACCCAAAAAAGAATTGTCTGCACCAACTCAGAACCCATCCCATCACAGGCCACTGATATATTTAGCACTAGGTTTAGTGGGGGGAATGAAAGCAGATTTAAAACAAACAAACAAACAAATGAAATAAATATAATAAACAAGATGGGAAGATTTGTAGAAAAACGATACAAAGGGACACAAAAAAGAAACCTATGACCAGCAGAGTTAAGGACAACTAGAAATTGGGGGTTTTAAGTATATTAAGAAAAAAAAAATCCTGAAAGTGGTACTGATCCAGTGTGAGATAAAAATAATAGATTATCAGTAATAGTGCAGAAAAAGCAGAAGTGTTCGATAAATATTTCTGTTCTGTATTTCGGTGGGGGGAAAGATGATGGAATCTCATCACACTATTTCCACGCCACTAGTATCTCAAGATGCTGTAAAACAGCAGTTATTAAAGATCAGCATTTTTTAAATTAGCAGCTCCAATACTTTGCCTCCAAGGCCGCGTCTACACTTGTAAATTAAGTCGACTTAAGCTTGCTTAAGTCGACTTAATTTACTCTGTGTCTACACTACAGCTTCCTTAAGTCGACTTAAGCAGCTTGCTTAAGTGGACTTAATGAAAATAAAGTCGACTTTATAACACCTCATTTTAATTCAACTTGGTGCTTAAGTTGACTCCCTAGAGTCGCCTTAAGCCAGTGTAGACGTGGGGTAGCCCTAAGTTGACTTAGGGCTACCCAGGTCTACACCAATGCCCTCCCTGCCGGGGGGAGGGACCACAGGGGGAGCCTGCCCCTATCCCCTGCCAGGGTCCCTGACCCCCTTTGCCCCATTGTAACTAGGTACAATGGGGCAAAGGCTGAGCCACCTGGCAGTGGGCAAGGGGTGCCCCCCTGCCCCCATGGACCTACCCTAGGTCCCCCTAGCCCCTTGAAGTCGACCTAGGCATCCAGTGTGGATGCTGTAGGTCGACTTTGTAAGTTCCCCCCAAAGTCAACTTTAATTTTAAGTGTAGACTCATTAAGTCGACTTAACTGAGTCGACTTAGTTAAAGTCGACTTAAAATTACAAGTGTCAACATATCCCAAGAGTTTTAAAAGAGCTTGCTGAGGAGCTAACTGAACTGTTAATGTTGAATTTTCAAGGTGTCTTGGAATACTTAGGAAAGTTCTAGCGCACTGGAGGAAAGCTAATGTTGTTCCAATATTTGAAAAGAGTAAATGGGATGACCTGGTTAATTATAGGCCCATCAGTCTAACATTGATCTTCAGCAAGAGAATGGAGCAGCTGATAGTATACTTGATTAATACAGAATTAAAGTAGGGTAATATAATTAATGCCAGTCAACATGGGTTATTGGCAAATAGATGCTGTCAAACTAATTTGATATGTTTTGATGTGATTACAAATTTTATTGATCAAGGTAATTGATACATTTAGACTTCCTTAAGGGCTTTGTCTTGGTGCTTCATGACATTGTGATTAAAAAAACTAGAATGATATAAAATTAGCATGGCACACATAAAGCGGCTAGCTGGTAGAGGTCGCAGTATCCAGTTATAAATTTGTAATCATCCTCATCCTGATGTGTTTCAAGTGAGGCATGTTCTTGGCCCAGCACTATTTAACATTTTTATCAATGACCGAGAATCAACTATAAAATCATCACTAAAAATGTCTGCCGATGACGCAGTGATTGGCGGAGTGGTAAAAAATGAAGAGGACAGGTCACGGATTCAGAGCCATCTGGATAGTACGTTAAACCGGAGACAAGCAAACAATACACAGTTTAATATGGCTAAATGTAAATGGATACATCTAGGATCAAAACATACTGGCCATATTTACTAGGAAGGATACTAAGAAGCAGTGACTATGAAAAAGATTTGGGGGTCATAAAGGACAGTTAGGGGAACATGAGCTGCCTGTGCAATGCTGTGGCCAAGAAAGCTATTATGGTGCAGAATCTTTTGTGGGAGTAAAGAAGTTATTTTACCACTGTATATTCAGCTCTTTGTATTGGTGACTGCTGATGGATGTTGAGTCCAGTTTTGGTGCCCATTATTCAAGGATGTTGATAAATTGGGGAGTTCTGAGAAGAGCCATAAGAACGATAAAGGTTTAGAAAACATGCCTGATGGTGATAGACTCAAAGAGAACAGTGTATTTAGCTTAACAAAGAAAAGATGAAGGGGTGACATGATCACAGTTTATATATGAGGAAAATGCTTAATAATGGCTCTTCAGTTTAGTAGAGAAAGGTATACATGATCCAGTGGCTATAATTTGAAGCTAGACGGATTCAGATTGAAATACGACACACAATTAGAGCAATTAGCCATTGGAACAATTTACCAAGGGTGATGGTGAATTCTTCATCAATGACAATTTTCAAATCAAGATTGTATGGATTTATTTTCTAGAAAACAGGCTCTAGGCAAAAAGAGGTTAGATCATTTTCCAAAATGCCATAGCAAGCTAATGGTAGAGCTGGGAATAAAAGGTCTGCTTCTCATTTGCACTATGATTCCTTTACCGCAGTCTGGCAGTGTAAAGCAAGCCTCGACAAATGCATGTTTCTGGTGGCCATGGCGACCAGTTTTAGTAGCCTGTTGCCTAGCTGCACTGCAGAAATGTAATGGAGGAGTGCCCTCTGGCGACCAAACGTATAATTGCTGGCGCCTAGCTGTAAGCCAATTTTGTCCACCCCTGCTGTAAGGGGCCTTAATGTGGGTGTCAGGACATTACATTTTCAGGCCCCTTTACACTACTAGAATGGTGTATATGGGCCAAAGATTACATGAGAATCTGGTCAATTATCTCAGAGTGCTGACCACCAGTCCCTTGCTCTGTCCAGTAGACAACATTCCATCCCTGGGGTCACAATAATTAACATACTTAGCAAGGAAATGCATACAGAGTACGAGACATTTTTTTTAAGGGTTCACGTTTTAATCCAGCTGTATTGTGGAGCTTCCTTCTACATGCCAGTCTCAATTTCAGTCTCGGTATCCACAGACTGTGGCTTATTCCGTTGTATTGTTACAATCCGTCACCTGCCTTTTTGATAAACCAGCCCCTCTTCACACAGAGTTACACATGCCTAGAGTAATCCCAAGTCCTGGGTGATTACTTCCAACCAGAATGCGGATGCTTCCCAGAGATAACGTTCAACAGCACGTGCTTAAGTTGTTCTTTAAAGGTGATATAAGTAATAAAGACTGAGTATTCTGTAGATTCTGGAGCTGGGAAGACACCAAGATGCAACCTTAAATCCGATTGCTTGGATGTAGCCCTGTTCAGAATCAAAGCCACTAGAGATAAGGAGGACCGTCTTGTAGTTAAGGTACGGGGCTCTGAGTCAGGTGACCCAAATTGAATTCTCATTCTGCCACAGCCTTCCTGTGTGATGACATACGGTTCACGTGTCCTCCCTGTACTTCAGTTTCCCAGCTGTAAAATAACAATAAACCCGGTCTCCAGCCTTTGTCTGCTGTGTGTTTAGATGGGGACCTCTTTGGGACTCTCACTGTATGTGTGCACCTTGTCTAACACAATGGACCCTGATTGTGGGCAGGGCCTGTATAATAATAGATGTCTTATGAACAGCTTCGGTTCTTTTTAAAGAATAAGCAATCTCCACATGCTCCTGCTTTGGATTCGGCCTCTGTTTCAACAGAGAGTGGCCTGGCAGACTGCAACCTCTCCCAGTGTACGCTGCCCCAAAGGGACGGCGGTGGGGGAATGTGTTTTAATTTACGCAGGCATGCCCTCCTTCATCGCACTGGGCTGCAGCACTTAGCCATTTCCTGGCTGCCGTGGTCTGTGCTGGATTCAATCTGAAAGGTCAGGCAGGGAGAGGAGGCCAGGCCACCGTGGAGACCTGGGCTGTCGGAACAGTGTGTTTAATTACACACACATTTACTGCCGCATGTCAGGAGGGAAGCAGGGAGCTGGTCCCCTGGAAAGGTCAGGCTTTATGTGCTAGTCTTACCCAGATTGCACAAGGAGGAAAGGAAGTGAGACCCTGACCTTGCGGAATGAATATATGGCCAGATCCTACCACACATGGTGCATTCGTGTGCTTGCTTCATCTTAATTTTAACTCCTTCCCTGGCCTTTCGAGAGAGAAAAGGGACAGAAGTGAGTGCTCTGTCACTTTCATGGAAACACCACTGTATTTTGCTTCTCTGGCCAATGGTCTAATTTCAATTAATGATTTTGCGCAGGATTGGGCCCAGAAAAATGCATAAACCACAAAAAGGCTTAAAGTTAAAGCACCTAGAAGTCACAATCAAGATTATGGTCCCATCGCACCAGTCAGCATGTTATATTAATCAAATGTCATCAAACATAAAGGAACAAACAGAGTCCTGTGGCACTATTAAAGACCAACAGATTTATTTATTGCATGAGCTTTCTCCCGCGAAAGCTCATGCGATAAATAAATCTGCTGGTCTTTAAAAGTGCCACAGGACTCTGTTTGTTTCTCTGTAATAGACTAACACGGCTCCCCTTTGGATCTCAGTCCTAAAGGTTTAGTTTTGCTTCTAGTTTGAAGGTTTAGAGCAGTTCTTCTAGCCAAGCTCTGTTTCCCATTCCAAATTAACCACAGAATTTGGTGCCAATCATTGCAATGTTGGCCTTCTGGGATATTCTTCTGTAATCAACTTGCTCTATTCTGATAGGTTAAAAAGAAGTTACTTAGTCACATACCCATGATGGATCTCTGTACAAACTTCTCACTATTGTACCTGCTGTTACACTGTGAGGAAATCCAGCTGTCTACCACAGATGGATTAAATGACCATTC
>ML685885.1:3105098-3232927 GCA_007922175.1 Pelusios castaneus | reverse complement strand
CACACACACACACACACACACACACACACACACACACACACACACACACACACACAGAGATGACCTTTCCAGTCTGTGCACTTCTATCTGATGCATAAAAATCTGTCCCCTCTTTGGTTCACAAGTTTGGAAAAAAGGCATTGAGAGATCATAGGTTCCTTATCCCATATGGAAAATAGACTCTGAAGGTTAAAAAGGAATGTATCAAAGAATATGAAAGAAACACACACACAAAACGTTCCTCCAGCACTGAAAGTCAAAGCTGAATTTGATACTGAGAAATTCTTTTTTTTAACAGAAACTCAAATAATTGCCTCACGTTTGTGGGAATGTAAATTACTCTTTTTTGGTCCCGATATGGGGAGCAAGGAGATGAATAGGAGTCTAAATTGATTTTGCTTCCTGCTCCCTGTAGAGGATGCAGGATTCGTCCACTGTGCCTCTTTGCCCTTCCATTTCCTTGAAGACATGGGAAACCTTCATTTTGCCAGTAGTTACTTACTCATTAAAATGAATCAAACAAGCCACATTGTAGCAGGCATTTGAAAACCTGCTATCTGTCAAGAATGTTAAATTTAAAATTAACATGGAGTCCTCCTTTAAGACAAAAACCTTGACCTTAAGTTGCGTAGTGATTGGCAAGCGCTCCCCATCCCCTGACTCGATTAACATTTAAATGCCATTTTGTGTGAATATGAGTGGTGCCTTTGGAACAAACAAATTACTAATGTCTTCCTGCAGGAATGGAGCATCAGAGGTGCCTTATTAATTTGATGCCTAATTGAAAATCCTTCTCTTGTTCCTGGGAGGGCAGAAGGCGCTGGGGCATGTGGGTAGTGTTAGGAAGTGGTAACTCATGGCCCTTCCAGGTGAACTCACATTTAATTTGTGCTTCCTATATTTTTGTTTCAGGATCAAATGATGCAGGAGTGAGTGGGAGGGAAATGCATTTTTAAAGGGATGAATATTCCCAGGAAAGAAAAATATTTATGCTTCCTGCTTCCAGAGAACATTCTAGCAGCCAAAGCTTGAGGGGGTCATTGCAGACATTAAGCCTTACACTGTGCAGTTACACACAGTCCAGATGGGTAAACTGAGGCACTGAAGATTTAAGTAATTTTCATAAACAGACACCAGATCAGAGCCAGAACCCGGGAATTTTGAACTGCCAGGACTAAGCAGAAGGTATAATAGTGTTCAAGGAGAGCCACGTACGTTTGCCTGAATCTGGCTGGGATGATTTAGTGGGAGAGGTCCTGCTTTTAGCAGGGGGTTGGACTAGATGACCTCAGGATGTCCCTTCCAACCCTATGAGTTTATAAGATTCCACTGAAAATCTGGGTCCAAACTTCTCCATTGGGCCTACGCTTTAATTTTATACCTTCCACCCAAATGTGGCTATTTCACAACCCAGCAATACAGCGCATGATACGCAGCCGCTGGTCTAGCATAGCACTTCATAATGGCGTATTGCTCGAAATCAGTGATCAGCAACCTTTGTGCTAGCCCCTCCTCCTCGTCCTTCGGCCCCTCCGCTGAAAAAAAGCGGCTGCCACCTGAAAATTCAGTGGCAACCATGGCTAGAGTGTCCCCCGCTCTGGGTTGCTTCATTTGGTGGTGGCTGGAGGGCTGTCCTGAGGCATGCCCCAGTCATGACCCATACTCCACAGGATTTCCAGGCCCCAGATCAAAACAGTCCTGCCCGCCCCAGGACACACCCGGAACGGTTCCTTTCATCGGCAGCTAAGGCAGGGGTTCCCAGGCAGACCGCGGAAAGGAGCTGCTACAGGCCAGGCCGCTTCTTTCTGCAACATTCCTGGGGACCCTCGCCTCAGCTGCCGCCGAAAGCAGCCACCCACAGCGGCTCTGAGAAGCAGCGGGAGCGATTTGTGCAGCACCACGGAAGTCACCGAGTGCTGCTCGGAACGGGCTCGAGTGCCACTCTTGGCCCACATGCTGGGGGTTGCTGACTCCGGCTCTAAATACGTGTGTCATCCTGCCTATTTCATGTGAACTACTTCCGCTGAAAGTTCGGTACGTACTTAAGTACTTTGCGGGAACTATATCTTGGTGGCTGCAAATGTGTGTGTGTTATAAACCCAAAGCTAGTTAATTTAGTGGAAACAATAACACCAGAATTTCCATCCTAACAAACCTGAGCCTCAAATCGTGAACAGACAGCATTAATTAGTCATGGCTCAACCCTTAAAATATCTGTATGCTGAAGCCTGATAAATCTCTGAATGAGTTTACATGAGGGGTTGCTTGTGAGTGCGGGAAAACAAAGAAGGAGGCCTGTGGCACTTTGAAAGACTAACACATTTATCACATGAGCGTTCATGGGAGAAAATCCCACTTTGTCAGATGCTTAAAAATGGGGAACTTTCAGAATGGGAGGAAAAAAATGCCAGGAAGTGTAAGTCATAAGATCTGATCAGACTGTAAAAACTGAGCTCAGTGGCTGAGAAGACCCTTTCTAGTCCTACGTTCTTATGCTTGGTCCTAAGAGGTGCCCACAGCGTTGCGTGTTTTAGCAGAAGAGTGGTTATCCCTCTCCTTCAGAGCTCACGATCTAAGCAGACAAGACAGACAAAGTGGTTAAGCCTCCAATTCTGCCGACATTTTTGCGTGTGCTTTAACTTAGTCTCTTGAGCTATGTCTACACTTAGAAAAGCTAGTAGAATTAATTTCATTCGAACTAGCGCGGCCCCACTAGAATGCTAGTTCAAACTAGCCGTGGCCATTCAGGGCAATTGCTTAGTTCGAATGAGTCAGTTGCAGGAAGGTCAATCTGCCGATTAGTTCGAACTAAGCAGTTATTTGAACTAATATGGCCACATTGACTTAATTCGAACTAACTAGTTCAAATTAAGGGTTAGTTCAAACTAAGCAATCGAATGCATTAATTCGAATTACGGAAGCCCTTAATTCGAACTAATGAAAGCCTAGTGTGGCCAACGCTTAAGTTCCTTCGAATTAAGCTTCCCTAATTCAAACTAACTTGCAAGTGTAGACATAGCCTTGGAGTCGATGTGAAAGCAAAACCTATGCATAGAGTTTGGAGGGTCAGAACAGAAAAGTTTCCCAAGGTTAAACAGAACTGTAATGGAATTCAGATGTTCTAAATCCTAATGCAGTGCCTCACCCTCTTCCAAAGTCATTTTCCTCAACAGTGACTCTAATGCACTTTATCTTCCTTCCTAATATGTTTCTTTCACCTCCCCACCAGGCTGGGAATAGTACCCCGTGTACCTTGCAATTTTGAGGCCTTGGAGATCCTCAAACTTTTAGGGTGTTTGAAATCCTGATCCAGATCTGAGTTTTGCAAGCAAATCCAGCTCTATTTCCCTGCTCTGCATCCCAGTGAGAGATCCGACGGCCTGTGAGCTTGGCGGGGGAGAGGATAAAAGAGAACGCTTTGCCAACCAAGGCGTTTCTCAGCCAGCGCTAATTGTGCAAATGGGGAGAAATTTGTAAGTTGCAAAGGTGCCGCTCAGAAAACAGTAGCATTTTCTGCCATATCGGATAAATAAATATGAATATGCAAATTACAGCTGGGCTTCTTTCCTCCCCCCAGGATAATGCTCATTGTCTCCTTCAAATTATCTCAATTTGACATTGCAAATTTGCAGGGTGCACACAGCAATCCTTATGCACTAGACGCACGACTTGTGTTCAGAGCAGGTTTTTTTACTCTCTCGTTACCTCTATTCGTTGTTGCTCGGTCACTTTACAAAGTTCGTAGATGGAGTATGTGAGACCTATTATTTTTTCAGCTACTGCACTGTCCCTCCTCCCCAGTAGCCACTTCCCTTTCTTTGCTTCTGGGAACAGACAGTGGACACTCTCTTCTATCTGAAACACTATCTATCTGACAGCGCCTGTTTATAAGTTCTGTCTTCCATTTGCCTGAGGATTCCTCTTTGTCATCCCTTTAAATTGTGGCCTGAAGAAAGGCTGTTTCTAACCCAAATGCAAGCATAAAGTTTGTGGGGAAACCTATTCTGGCAAGATTTCCAGCTCACTGGGGGCAGGAAAAAAAGATGGAGCTGCAGAACTCTCTTTTTCTTGGGTATTTGGAAAACCTCCTAAACGGGATTGATCCTCACACACACCTGTTGAGGAGGACAGTGCTGTTCTTTCCATTTTCAAATGGGAAACTGGGGCACAGAGAAGCTAAGGTCCACATCTGTAAAGGTATTTAGGTCCCAAATGCTACAGATTTCAGGGAATCAGTTTTCGAAGTACTTTTAAAACCAGTTCAAAATGAGCTGCCCAAGATTGCACAATACAGAGCCCCTAGCTATTTTTCCACAGCCCTTTCAAGTATTTGGCTGAACTGAACCCAAGTTTCAAGCCTCTTCCTGGATGCTCGCCACTATAGTGGCTGTCAGGAGTGTGCAGCAGATTTCTGAATCTCCTGTTGGTTCCCCTGCCCGCTATTGTATCGTTCTCTTGCAATCGTGGCTTGTTTTTTTTCATCTAGATGGATCAGTGGGCAGAGTGCAGGTGATGTGGTCAAAGGTGTGAGATAGATGCAATTTATCACACCGTTCCACTGTTTATCATGTGGGTCTACAATTTATCACATCACCACCATAAATCTATACACAAACATCCACATGCTCGGTAATAAAGACACCTCCACGTGCCGTAATCAGTACAGAAACCTGAAAAGCATGTTCATTTTTGGCTAGGGATGTTATTAGGTGGATATACATATATAGCTCATCCTGCCAAGCAATATTGATTTAACCTTTTAAGCAACATCCAAACATAAAGAGATCCCTTTATTTCTAAGCTGGATGATCTGGAATAATGATCATTTTGGGGGAGTCTAGCAGAGGTCAACATAAGTAAAAGTCTGATACTGTAGTTAAATCAGTATCCAGGCATGGGAGAAAGCCGCAGACTCAACATCACTGAAGAGGAAGCTGGAAAATATTGAGTCTGCAATACAAGATCATTCTCTGATGTGTATTTTCTATTGTTCTGTCTGCTCTAAACAATGGCATTTTTTTCTCATTTCCTTTGATAGATGCTGGCTAATACATTTTTCTTTTCAGGAAATTCACCCTGATGTTAAGCCTATAATTTTCTTTGCTTATTTCCATATAACACAATCAGCATGTGGACATTTTATACAAGAGCTGAGTTTAAACTGTACTCTGTATAAAATTGTTCCCCTGTAACATTCTCCCCTAATAGTGACGTGTCCGTTCGCACATCCATAACCTCACTAAACTTATATCTTTCAGGAACCTGTCATAGCTAAAAGTGTGGCGTGGGGTACCCATGTGCCACTAATGTGAATGGGAAGTAACAAAGTTAACTTGATGGGCGTTACTTCAGATTCACCCCAAGAGACTGAGACAATATTGGCCCCAGATCAGGGCTTTTTTTGTGCTGGTATACACCAGTACCAATACACACCTACTTTTCCCTGGCTGGCCCACTGGGGTCTGGGTTAAGCAGAGGAAAGGAGTGGGTCTTCTTTCCCCTGCTGACCCCAGCCCCAGTGGGGCATCAGGGGACAGGAGCGGTGTGCTCCTGGGGCCCGGATTAGCAGGTGAAAGGAGCACGGCACTGCCCAGCTGGGTGGAGGTATGGTCAGCAGGGGAAAGGAGCGGGTCTCCTTTCCCCTGCTGAAAACTCCCCCTCCCCTTGTACCACTCCTGTCAGCCAAGTTCCAGCACCTTTTTTTTTTTTTTGGAGAAAAAAAAAAAGCTCTGCCTCAGACACAAATAATCATACAGGAAAATATAATGTTACCCAGAAAATTGTATATATTCTCCATGACACTTTCTGAACTTTGTATGTGAGTGTGTGTGTTAGAATTGTTTTGTGGAGGGGTTTTGAAGTTGATTTTTTCAAGTTTTTTTGCACAAAAATCAACATTTCTCAGTAACATTATTCGGTGTTTTGTTTTTGAAAATAAGTATATTGAAATGATTTTAAAAAACAAACAAACAAACAGAAGGCTGGATTTCAGTTTTTACCAGATAAAGGAAATTTTGAATGAAATGAAAAATTTCAATGCAATACTCATTTGTGGGGGAGAGGGGGGCAGGTGAAGGCTGGTTTTCATTGAAAACCAGTTTTGATGGGAAATTTTCAAATAGCTCTAGGAAAATGAGGAACTTTACAAGATTCTGTACGATTCCTTCAAGCTACCATTGCTGGAGCTTCCAGCTCATGCTTCTGCATTTTTGAGGTTTGTACTCCATGAAAACAACATGAGAACATCTGGTTTTCAAGGGACTGAGGAAAATGTTTCGACATGCCATATAAAGGAGGCAGAGATCTACTTATGCTCATGTTAGGAGCCAGGGAAAGTTCTGATGTCAGTGAGGGATTTCACCAAGAGTTTGCTTTTATTCAGTGTTTTTTTTTCCGTTTTTTGTTTTGTTTGGTTTAGTTTAAAAGGTTCCAGTACTCGGCCAGGGACCTGGGGCCTCCAGCAGCGGCGGCATGAGTTGGGGCCACATTGCTGTGAAAAAAAGGTGCTGGTACTCAGTACCCCTGAGTACCATCACAAAAAAGCACTGCTTTTATTTAATCACATTCTAGGATCCTTCAAAGTGCTTCAAAAAGCTTTCAATAAATACCAAATAAAATGCATTATAAAATATGGACTCTCAACAAAAATTCAAATGACCATCCTGGAACAAACCCATAAATAAAGATTCAACTAGTGAGACACCCACAAAATACATTTTCAAAAGGCTTTTAAGCTGATTAAAGGAATCTACTTCATGTATATTGACAATGTACTGGTACATTTGCCTACACAGAGCAGCTGACCAGCCAAGGAAGATAAGGTAAATGGCAATCCAGACTATGAGTTTGCAGGAACTATTAAAAAAAAAAAAAGTCTTGTAACAGATTGCTCCAGGAGATAGGCCAGAGTTAAATCTTAGAAGAAAGGGTTAGGAGGGGGTTGTCTGCTTGGTGTATGTACAGCTAGCTAGCTAAAACAAAGTTTTAAAAGCCTCAGGATTAGTTTATCCATTTATATGGTGAAAAAGCAACATTATTACTCATTTCAAACTTCTGCTGGGTGCCTCACTTCAGCTGCCCAGTTTATGAAAAAGAACTGGGAAGAATCTGGCATCTTCTAAAGCCAGGCTAAAATAATAGAGCATGTGACAATCTAGGGTTAGGACACCCATGAGCTGATCATGAGTCTCATGAAATTTTCACCTGTAAGTGTATGATTAGGTGGAAAACATAGCTTCTGATAGGTCCCCGGCCTACATGATTGCTGATAAAAGCTTGGAAATGTGACTCAGGTGTAACATAATGGCTCAAAAACCAGAAGGCCAGCATTGTTTTAAAAATAAAAATCTCATGATCTTTAGGCTGATTTCATGATTTTGGGAGGATTGACTAATGAGTTTGGCAACACAGAGGGAAATCTCTGATCGGTCTCTGTTCAGAGATGAGTTTGAGTTGCCCCTACATCTGAGGCAGTTTTGGATCTTGAGAACTACAATTCCAAACCTGCACATTTTCCCCTCTGGAGGTTTCTTGGTAATCCAGCCATGGCCTTCCCCATCATTGTAATTTTGAGGGGCTATCAGGAGTGTCAAACATGCGGCCCGGGAACCTTTTGAATCCAGCCCTTGACAGCGCTTCGTGGGACCACGCTCTCTCCCTGACGGCCAGAGAGAGAGAGGTCTCACATACCCACGCTCCGCCGCGAGAGTGGCTGCGCCTTGTGAGACCACACGCTTTCCCGAACAGAGAGAGAGAATGCGTGGTATCGCGGAGCACAGTTTCGCATGTACAGCACTCTGCGATACCACAAGAGCACTGTAATATTTTGATTTCTGGTATGTACGGTCCACTTGAAGTACATTTAAGTCAAATCTGGCCCGCTATAGCGGATGAGTTTGACACCGCTGGGCTACATAGCAGTGTTATACTCTGTCCTGAGCATGGGGCTGGGTTTCCCCAAGACTAACAAAATCCCAACTACTCTTTGCTCTGGAAGAAGTAAGTTCATTCCCCTCTTTGTGGGGAGCAACTGGCTCTTCCCTCTCTGCACCTGGCCTGCTACTCTAAACGGCTGGATGAGGGAGGCAGCCAGTGTTTTACAATTCTTTGTCCTGCCCCCGTCTGCCTGTGCAGACTGGGAATTTAAGGAAAGGAGCCCAGCTCTCCTTGGTCTGCAGGCAGAGTCAAAACCTTAGCAAGCCTGAGCAAAGGGAATATGTTCCGCTATGCAGGGCCGTCCCTGGGGGGGGGAACAGGGTGATCGCCCCAGGCCCACGGGTATGTAGGGGCGTGCTGTCCCACTCTCGCCGCAGCCCCTCCTCCCACGGTCGCCCCGCTCCCTTTGGCACCCAGGTGAAGGCAGCGGGACGGGACAGGGCAGGAGGGCTATGCCCGGCCCCTGGGCTGGCCATCCCCACCCCCAGGGCGGAGCAGGCAGGCCAAAAGGCAGAGCACATGGGGCCCTGCCCCACACGGCCGGCTCCCTCCGCCGCAGCCAGCTCCAGCTCCACCCCCCCCCCACATAGGTGGCCCCAGCCTCCCGGCCGGAGCCAGCTCCCATCGGGGCCGGAACCGGAGCAGGCTCTGACTCCCTCCCTCCCCACTCAGGCGGGGCCCTACTCCCCCCACGGCACAGTGCTGCCCCTATGAAGCCACATAAAGACTTCAACAGTCTAGCTCCAAGTAACCAGGTAACGAGGAGAACTTTAAAACATCTCCAGGGTTTATTTGGGGGCTCTACTACATGGCCTTGCAGATCTTCTGAGTCTGAGTTTCCCGATTTATAGCAAAACATGCAATTTTCCTCTTTTGTTTAGGGCTGGGTTGTGCAACAAAGCCTGAGTGAAAGGCCATGCACAATGTGGCTACCCTTGTGGTTCGAGAGCATGTGTACTCAGCAGGTATGTCTACACTGCAATTAAAAACCCATAGCTGGCCCGTGTCAGCTGATGCCGGCTCTCACGATGCAGTGCTTTAAATCTGTGGTGTAGACATCCAGGTCTGGGCCGGAAGCAGGGCTCTGGGAACCCGAGAGTGGAGAGGATCTCAAATTTTAGACTCTGGCCCAAGCCTGAATATCTACACAGCCATTTTTAGCCCTGCAGCCGGAGCCTGAATCAGCTGACGTGAACCAACTTCATGCCATGTTCCTTTTTCCATGTATAGACATACCCCTGGGGTTTTTCGTCTTTTTATTGGCTGTATGTTTCCCTGTGGGATGAGATGTTTCCCAAGTTGCGGGATCATTTGGTCAAGGGAGACAGATATTGTTCTAGTTCTTTTTTCTCCGCACTCTGCTCTCCCATTAGCCAATCCAATTATAGAAAATCAAATAACTTGCTAGAGCCGGCCAAATTCAATTACACAGGTACTTCTGGGCAGATCTTGGCATTGAATAGTTTGCTGGCTTTACCCAGGCTTTTCTCCTTAATAGAATGCTCTAGGTTATTGAGTAGATCTTATTAAAACAAAGCAAAACCACACAGAGGTAAATAGAGAATTGTTCTTCAGACACCTGTGGGAATGTAACTGATTCAGTTCCCTCCTAATGCTCTATGCCAGCATGCAGAAGTGCTAGAACTCCCCGTGATCTGACGACATCCCAGGAAATACTACCTTCCAAAAGTTGGACGTAGCATGCTAACATAATTAGAGGAAAACAGGCTTTGTCCAATGGGAGGGGGAAGACATTTGGGAGACATATCAGAAAGAGAAATATAACAGCTGAAAACTGAAATATTCCTGTTCTAAAATGCATCTGTGGTGAGGGGGATTTTGTAGTTCAGGTATTTCATTCTCCGGTTGATCTCTAAAGGCCCAGCTCTGTGGTCAGATTGCATTGCCTATGGTGCACTGTGGCAGTAATGTATCATGGTAGCTGAAGTCTATCTGGGGAGCACAGCTCATAGAGGACAATGGGGACATGATTCAACCAAACTACAATTCCCAGTGGACACCTTGGTGGCATGCCTGGATCAGCATATTTATATTTTTGTTGACAGAAATCCCAAATCAAATTCCCATGGAAAGATGCTTTTGGGGGTCTTCAAAGGGGGAGCTGTGTTAGTCTAGTTCAGCAAAACAAACAAGTTGTCCTATGACACTTTTAAAGATGAGCCATTCTGTAAGCTCCCCATCTTCAAAGCATCTGGCGAAGGGGGATTTTCTCCAGAGTTACAATAACAAGAATTTTAAAAAAACCAAGCATCCTATTTCTTTGGAGGGCTGTACATTATCCTGCTTCAGCACATAACAACCTCTAATTAATAGGATTTAAGACAATATCCTTATGGTCAAGTTCCAAAGGGGTAGCCGTGTTAGTCTATTGCAGAAAAACAACAGAGTCCTGTGGCACTTTTAAAGACTAACAGATTTATAAACAGTCCGTTAGGTATAATGTCCGATGGTTTGCATTTGGAAAGGAAGATGCTGTCTGTCTGGATCTGTGTGAGTTGTTTCATGAAGTTAATGGATTTCCACTGTTAATCTTTAGAAGTGCCGCAGGACTCTGTTGTTTTTAATATCCTTATGAGTTCATTATCCCAGATCCAGGGTGTCTTGAAAATCCATGGAATTAGTTGTTAGGTTACTGGGCTAAATGGACTGCTGGCCTCATCTGATCTCTCTCTTGCTCTAATGCATTTTTCAAATGTCCCTCACATCCAGTAGTCATATACATAAAGTTCTGGGAAAAGCATCAATCCCATTTGAAAGCATCTTTCTGTCCTTTGGAGTTGTCTAGAATGAAAAGCGCTTTATTGATACGAGATTTTTAATACCCACTGAACTACCCTGCAAAGCTCTGTCTTTCATTAATGGGACAACCCCCCTCCCATCCCGTCCCGATTATTCTAAACACACTTGACTTGATAGGGCCAAGGCCAATGAAGAAGTATTAATAGGAGTACTATGATTTTATTTGGTGAGGGGTAAGTTTGCCTGGGGAACCTGCAGGGTGGGTGAGAGTAAGTAACAGCCTGTATTTTAGCGTTAGAAAGTCAAGAGGAGCCCTCTGTGAGAAAGGAGATACTAGGCGAGCTGTCTGAGGACACTACAGACAGCCGCTGAACAATCATTCCTCGGACAGAAGATATAGAGGATAGCCTGTGAGTCGTACAGCCGTACATAAATCATGCCGCTTTTTTTTCCCTCCCACCAGTCAAACAGTCAGTGTTTTAAAGAAGACTTTGTCATATTTAATAGTGCTGTCAACCTTGCCGTTCTGCTGGCCTATTAATGAGAAATCCCAAAATGACATGTTTAACCACTCTGCTCCTGGAGCTGAGCTAAGCAATAGAAATCCAACGTATCACGGGAGGCAGGGCAGAGGCAGAAATTAACGGGAATGGAATGGAATGGAATGGAAACAATGGGCTAAAATCATCCTGAGCTAACTCCAGTGACTGGGGCTATACTGGTCGAGAACCAGAAGGGTACCTAGACTGCAGTGGCGTTCCAATGGGATGATTTGGACCATTGTTTTCTGCAGCAGTCACCAAACAATAGATCGTGATATACTTCCTGAAGGGCAGTCGCCATTGAAACCTATCACCCTTGCGCCATCTGCTGGCGAAAGATTGGAGGCATTTTGTTGAAATTGATGATGTGGCCCACAGTGAATTCCTTGCTGGCTTGCCTTCTCAGTGGCTCACATCACCATAGAAAGGTCAATGGATAAGCAGTGATTATGTTAATGATCCTTCTAGGGATAGGGCATGAGACACCTTGAGGAGCCATGGCTTGATTTTTAAAAAAAAAAATATTTCTCCAGTTTACTTTGTGAACTGAAATCTGCTCCCCCTGTTTTCATTACAGACCTAACCACCCCAACTCCACTATCTGTATCCTTAACAGCTACAGAAGGGCACATTAATTCCTCAACGCTCAAATTTGATGAATTGGCCATGATCGGCACCATTGCACGAGTGGTGAAGCAGGGTGTAGATACAACACAGAGCAAAAGAGCCAATGAACTCATGATTAGAATACAAGAAATGATTTTAAACCTTGTTTTTACTGTCACTGCTTATTATAGAAATCTTCACTAGTATCAAACCTGGTATTAGTCAACAGAGTCCAGAGATAGTACCATCAACAGTAAACGTTTGGATTATGGTAACATCCAACGGGCATGAACAGAGATGGGTATCCCATTGGGCTAGACACCATATAATTATAAAAAAAAATAATCCCCTGTTCTGAAGGATTTACAGTGTGGAAACACACAGACACAAACGAAGGGCAGGGGACAGGGAACAACATGAATATGGTGATGGGTTCGCCCAACTTTGATAGTTACGTGTGTGATGATTGGGTCTTTTTTATCGATTTCATTTGCGGTAGAAGTAGGGAATAGGAAAAAGAAAGGGGAAGAGTAATGGTTACAGCTTGTCACCAGTTTAACCGTGATTCTGGGCTCTGTAGAGATCACGGCAGAGTCATCGAGGGTAAAGCCAGAAGGAACCATCCAGTCTAACTTTCTGTGTGTCACAGGCCACCAACACCAGCCAGCACCCGCACAATAAACACAACCGCTAAAAAGAGATGAGCAGCCGACAGTCTGGGACACGCGCCAGCGGCAGTGAAAAGCAGGGACTGCCCAAGGCCCCCGGAGTGGCAAAGGGCTGAGCAAGTGAGACACACACCATTACTCGTGACAAGTATCCCACACCCACACATTGCAGTGGACGGCAAAAAATCCCCAAGGTCAGTGCTGACCAGAGGGGAGGGAATTCTTTCCCTACCCCCCTCTCCTGATCAGTTAGACCTGAGCATATGAGCAAGCATTAGCCAGCCAAGCACCAGAGAGAGAGAAAGCTCCATGCTACCTCAAAGCCCTGGCCCAGCCTCTCTAGTGATAAGACTTAAGGAGGGATTTGGAGGAGAATAAATTACTGCCTTTCCGGATTTTTTTCCCCAGTGAAAGGGGTAGAATCGAAGAAAGCATGAATGTGTTACAGTGAGAAGCCGGGCTGGGAATCCCAGCGGAGTGAAGATGAGAACTGATTTTCCTGGCGCTTTCTATCTTAGTGATGTAGATTGGGGCTAAGTTGTGAAGTACCTGGAAGGAGTGGTTTCAGTGGAGAACAAAGGGTGGACGCCAGATCAGAGAGGGCCAAGAACAGAAGTAGAAGAAAGGGACTCCAGACAGTGGCAGTAGCGAGCATCTATCTATCTATCTATCTATCTATCTATCTATCTATCTATCTATCTATCTATCTATCTATCTATCTCAGAAACTACATATCTTCTGTAGCAGGTCATCAAAGTTGATGATTTGCATCAGTAGAATCCTCTTCCCACCTTGTGGGGAATGACCATAGGTGCAATGGGAGGGGATGGGCGGTGTGCATGCGTGCACGCATATTAAGAAGCATCAGCAAAGAATTTGCACTCCAGGAGTATTTGGTTTCTCTTTAAAGTGTGTGTGTGTGTGTGTTTGTGTATGTGTGTGATTTCTCCCAGCACTTCAGGCCATTTTGCAGAAAAAAAAACTCCCTGTCCATATGGCTCAAAAGGAAGCTCACACCTAGCTGGAATCAGTGTGAGGTTATTTTGTTTGTTTGGGGGGTTTGTGTCTGTGTGTGATTTTGGTTTATTTATAACTGTTCATAGTCCTGCAGCAGCTTTCCGTTCTTCAAACTCCTCCTTTTACTTCAGCCTTTTCATCCACGTAATAATCATCTCGTGTGAAAGTGGAGTTGTCAAGAATATTTAGAAATCAGACTGTTGCGGGATTCTAGATCTCTACCTGCTTGACTTAAACCTTTGTGGGGTCCTCTGATCCTGACTTTCTAAAAATTATTCATAGAGGAGTTGAACTTGTTAATTATTCACATAAAATAGCATGCTTTGCACCACTGAATTTTGGTTTGTTTGTTATATAAAAGGGGGCACATGACCCAAAGGGGTGTGATGCGCCTTCCAGCTGAAACTTGACATCTGAGATCTGAGTCCAAAATAGCTCTTTCCTCCCCATAGTTTGAAGAAGACGATGAAGAAATTGCTTCTCCCATTCTGTAAAGTTACAACAGCCCAAAATATCAACAGTAAATATATGAGAGAGAGAGAGATCTGGCAATTTCTTTTGTTCATTATAAGTGCCTATTCCAACATGAATCTTTCCATTGATTTCAATGGACATTTCATCAAACCCCTAATTATGCAAGCTTTATAATACTGGGTTAGACAATTTATCATCTAACCCAGATATCTTCCTTTCAGTAGTGGCAAATAACAACAGAAGATGAAATATCCCATCATACAGCCAGGTGTTTGCGTGATGCTGCGTGGAAATGTGGTGGGGTGGAATTTTTACCTGACCCTCACAAGTAATTACATTTATGCCCAGAATCATGAGATTTTGATTTCCTTTATCACAACCCACTGAGTGTCATTTGCTGAAGAATATCTGCTCAGTTCTGTTGTGAAACGTTTAACCTAATATGCACGATGAAGAATGTGTCTGTGTTAGTGTCGTTACTGAAACTTTAACCTTTGCATTTACTGGCCTTTTGTGGCTTCGGATTTGCAACATTCACATTGCATTAATGGAGGGCTTCACATTTAATATGGATGTGCAGTCGTTTGTAAATCAGTTTGCAAAGCACTTTGGGATCCTTCTGGATGAAAGGCACTATCTAAAGGTCAGTCATTATTACTATCATTATCATCATTATAAGTTCATGAGAAGACAAAACAGCTACATTAGAATAACATCAGGGGGTAAATTTTCAAAGCAGCGAACAGGGATTTATCTGTGCACAGGGGTACATGGATGTGCAGTAAATTGAGGAACACATGGCTTAATCACCATGCACCACTTTGGAAAAGTACCCTTCAGGGTCTGACCTGGACCTAATAAAGAAAAGAGAGAGTAAGTTCAGAGTTAAGAGTTCAATCCTTAACTTCTACCTTAGTGTGACTGGGCAATGTGCTCCAGCCCTTCTTAAAAGAATGGGTGCATCTACACTTGTAAATTAAGTCGACTTAAGCTTGCTTAAGTCGACTTAATTTACTCTGCGTCTACACTACACTTTTCTTAAGTCGACTTAAGCAGCTTGCTTAAGTCAACTTAAGGAAAATTAAGTCAACTTTGTTAAACCAGTTTTAAAGTCGACTTCAGGCTTAAGTCGACTTTCTGAAGTCGACTTAAGCCAGAGTAGACGTGGAGTAGCCCTAAGTCGACTCTAAGCAGACTTAGGGCTCTCCAGGACTCCCCCACTGCCCTCCCTGCCAGGGGGTGGCACAGGGAGAGCCTGGCATGCCCCCCTGCCATGGGGCAGGGCAGAGCCCTACCCACCCTGCCCCTATGCCCTGCTGGGGTCCCTGTCTCCCTTTGCCCCTCTGTACCCAGGTACAATGGGGCAAAGGCTGAGCCCCCTGGCACTTGGCAAGGGGTGCCCCCCCTGCCAACATGGACCTGTCCAAGGTTTCCCTAGCCCCTAGAAGTCGACCTAGGCGTCCAGTGTGGACACTCTAGGTCGACTTTGTAAGGTCCCCCCTAAGTGGACTTAAAATTTAGGTGTGGACATGCTATGTCGACTTAGCTAAATCGACCTAAATTTACAAGTGTAGACATAGCCAATGAGAGGTGCTCATTGGCCAAGAAGGATGGGTTGATAGCCTGAAGTTCTGACTTTCTTTGTATGTAGCTACCCTGTAGCTTTACCAGTTAGAATTTAATGACACATACTTTCTCTCATTTAGCAATACAAAAAGCAAAGGGCTTTGCTATAATCAAGCATGCACACGCACATTTTAAAACACAATTATAAAGTAAATTGACTGAAAAATAAGTTATTGTTAGCAAGTTTCATGACTGAAATAGAAATGATTGTAAACTCTAAAGATTACCTATGTATCTATGTTTAGAAACTTGGATCTAGGTAGCTGGTTTTAAGACATTTCACATAGTATGCTCTCAATAACCATATATTTAGTCATATATGTGCACTCACACGAATGAAAATAAATATAAAAATAGTGCTAGAATGTACATGTAAGGCAGACTATGCATGCACAGACTTTTTTTTTTTTTACAAGATAATTCTCCAAAATCTTCTATAATTTAGTCATGATCTAGTGGTCTGTACACACACCCTGAGACTAGGATTTCCTGAGTTGTAATCCCACTTTTTGCGTGTCCTCTCGCCCGGAGCACGTCCCAAAGGTCCACGCTTTCAAGAGTGATCTCAAATTTGAGTGCCCAGCTTAAGACACCTGGAGCTTGATTTTCAAAATGGCTGACCCCTTGCAACTCCAACTGAAGTGTAATGGAAACAGGGCCTGCTCAGCGCTTTTGAAAAATCAGCTCCAAAGTATCTCAAATTCA
Organism: Pelusios castaneus; assembly: GCA_007922175.1. Lineage (NCBI taxonomy): Eukaryota > Metazoa > Chordata > Testudines > Pelomedusidae > Pelusios > Pelusios castaneus. Next base: position 3,216,594 of record ML685885.1, on the reverse strand, counting down.
GCACTGAAAACTGATGATCAGGATCCAACTAGACAACCTATAATTAAAGGACCAAATGGGGCAGATCAAGAAAATGAGGTCACTTCTGAAAATGTGGGCTTAATGGTTCCTCTGTGCCTCAGTTTTACCATCTGTAAAATAGATTAATAATAGTCCCTAGCTCACGAGCCTAGTGTGCAGAGAAATTAGTTAGTGTTTGCATCATTGTTTTAAATGAAGAAAAGCACTGTAGAAATGCATAATGATAGACAATTGTATATAAAAATCCAGCTGCAAATCCTCAATGCACCGATTTAGCAATAACATGCTTGTGCAGTAAGCTTTATGGATTAAGAGACCAAAGGGGATTTGGAATAGAACAGGCCCCTCCAAGGTTCTGATTGACTATGGATTCCTATTGTAATCCTGCTATCTTTACTGTATTTTCATGTTGAACTTGAAAAACAACATTCATGTTCCTGTCTATTTGAGGATCCCTCAGCTACATTGGGCTTGATTACAATTCAGATCTTAACTGAGGAACAGGAGAATGAGTCTATGTTTCTTTCCGTGACATTTCTACTGGGGAGTTTCTGATGAGGAGATGACAATGTAATGCGCCCAATCACGTTGCCCCGGCTTTCCCATGGAGTATATTCTCCATCAACTGTCCCATGATGCATTAGATTTCAAGGTCTCTGCCTCTGGTTTTCTCATCATTTACAATGTTTCACACAGCCAACAGACCCATTCCCGATTCAGTTATAGCAGGTGGGTGTGAGGGAAGTCTCTGATATGTTTTTCTGTCCACGTTGCTCCTTAATCATGGAAGGTCTTCCCCAAATTCATTAGTAAGACCTTGCCACATCAGATCTCTCAAGAGCCACGATAACCATAAAAAAGAATCAACCAATTAATATTGGCTCGAGCAATAAATGAGGTTAGTTGATGCTTACTTGATTCTTAAATAGTAATTGTATATTTGATTGTATTCTGCTCCCTTCATTCTTCAGGTCGCTTGTCTTTTAAAACTGTCAAATCTTTTGCACAGGGATGTCTTCGTGTATGTTTGTACAGCCCCTAGCACAATGGGACCCCACTCCCCCCCTGCTTCTCCAAGCTTGTTTCTCTTCTCGTATGCAGACACCAGAGCTTACTGTCCAAGCTTTGTAAACAGAGGATAGCCTCTGTAGCCAGGGAGGGCTTAGCATTGTAAAAAACCCTCTAGGCTGCGAGTTAAGCACTCTTCTGCCACTTCGGTTATTGTTGGTAATGCTGCCACTGCTGGCTAAAGGAAAGTCCTTTCCTTATCTTCCTGTTTTAGTTCTAGAGCATCCCGTTTAGAAAGACATCCAGTTGCAAAGATGTCAAGTCATGGAAATTGCATCTCACTGTTGAAACACTGGGCCTCATTTCTAGTCTGAGTTTGTCTAGCTTGAGCCATGAGGTCTTGTTCTGCCTTTGCTAGCTACAGCAAAGAACTCTCTGCTATCCTCATTCTTCTCTCCCTGTAGGTATTTATAGACTGAGCAACTCATCTTTTCACCTTCTCTCTGACAAACTTCCAAAGTGTTTCTCTGTGAAGCAGGCTTTCCAGGCCTCAAATCATTCCTGTAGCTCATGCCTGAACCCATTCCAATTTTTCAACATCCTTTCTGAATTATACACACCTAAAGGCCTGCTGCAATGTGGTGTCCAACCCCCCCCCCCCCCCCCCCCCCCCGCAGGAGGGGGTAAAGGTGGATAGGGAGGCAATTAACTCCACCAGCTACACCTGAAGGAAGGACCAGGGTGCAGGAAACTAATTGGAAGCTGATTCAGCTGTGCAGGAACAGGCACGGTCTGTGTAATGCCAGGTAGCTGACAACAGACAGGACTGCTGGGGAAGGCTGCAAGAAAACAGGTAACCATGGGAAGAGGAAGGAGAGTTTTGGAGCTGGTACGCTCAGAGAGAGAATGGAACCTAAGTGTGGTGGGTCTGGGAAGCAGTCCAGAGAAGAAGCTGTGAGGGCAGAGAGAGGAAAGGCCAGAACTGCTGAACTGAGGGCTTCTGGGCTGGAACCCTGAGTATAGGGCAGGGTGTGTGGGTTCCCCTGTTAGCCACTGAAGGAGTGGCACCTTGTAGCAGTTAGAGGGGAGATGACCTAGGACTGCTAGGGAGAAGGGACAGTGCTACCCCAGAAAGAGAGAAGACTGAGTGAGTGACCCAGGCAGAGAACTCAGTTACAAAGAGGACTCTGCAGTTCCTGGAGTGTGAGAGGGGCTGCAGGCCAATGGAAGAGACAGAACAATGGACTGAAGCCATGGGAGGGGGTGTTGAGCTCAGGAGCTAGCCTACAGAGTGACCGAGGAGCCAGACCAGTGGTGCACCTCCTGACACCTGCATTTCTGTGAGTCTCCAACCTGAACACCATGTTCCATTAGCTATCTTGCTAATACTGTGCAACATAGGTAATACCATCTCTTTAAATAAGGGAATCTCGAGTAATAAACCTTACAGGCACCGTTAGACCTCTGATCTTTCCCGTTGCACTGGGATCTCATGGTCAGCTGGGTATCCTCTAAGGTCCTTAAGTCCTTTTCATTATCATTGATTTCCAAATTACTGCCCTGTATATGTGATCTGAAGACTTTGTACATTTTGTTGTTATTGGGCTTTGATTTCTTGATCTCTGAGTCTTCATTGAGGTGTATACCTGGGATTTAGAAACCTTGAACAGGTATTTGAAAGAGAAAGCATGTGCTTTGGGCAGGAGGAAAGGCGTGAACAGAAAAAAGAAACCTATGAGCAATTGGCAGGAGCTAAATCAACTGGGGTCCTGAAGTCAAGAACTGTGACCTCTTTGTATCAGTACAATTAGTGGCAGCCCCAGGTTTAGTTAACTGCATGAACAGCACCGTTAATACTGGTGGAGATCAATACCTAGATTGGGGATCTCCAAGTCAACCTGCTTTTAAGTAAATTATTTCCACTTCTGCTGTCCCTCCCATAATCTGTAGCATGAGTCTTTCATGGTGTCTGTAGCTCCATCAGATGATGCCTCCTGGGGGGATTATGCCTCTTCACTCTAGTCATCCTAACATAAACAATGCTTGCACAGTAAGCAGGAATCCCAGGTCAATAGGGCCATGCAATGATGTGCGTCTCATACATCACTGTTGCTGCCAGAAGGAAGAGGTTTCCTTTATATTATTATGTATGTGAAATATTTGCACTTCTCTCTTTTAAAAAAAAAAAAAAACTCCTGTCACTTTTGATTTGCTCTGTTTTGTCATCACAATGTTATTGCTGCCCAGGAGACTCATAGAGAAATACGCCCCCACCAGAAACACCATGCTACTGCTAGTTGTATCATGCTATGCAACCAAATCAATCAACCAGGGATGAGACAATGCTTCATCTGATGATCTCACTGCTTGGTGGGAGCCTCAGAACCTACAGCCTTCAGGGGCCACTTTGACAACATGCCTCTGGTTGGAAGCTTGTGAGACTAATGCCAAATCAGACTTCCTTCACAAAAGCCCCAAAACACCATGGAAATGTCCATGAAGGACATCATCTAGATCATACTGTAGTCGGTGAAAGAGCTCCCATTGACTTCAGTGGGTTTTCAATCCATCCCATAGGGAAAATTACATTGTCATCTACTGTACATAGATATGTCTTCATTTGCCTATTCTAAATAATTGCTACATACTCCAGCTAGATGTCCACCTTGATTTTGGTGCCTTTTAGAAATCAGAAGTCCTTCTCATTGGCTTCAATTGGTTATAAAAGTTTGGACTAACTGACTAACGTCCCAGAAATGTCTAGTTGAATTTTGAACAGGTGTGATGAAGAGAGAGTTCTTCTCTATACAGCCGGGGTGAGACCAGAGCTAAAATATTGTACATAGCTATGGGGTCTTTCTTATTGGAAAAATGTGGATGAAAGCCAGAGGGAAAAATGTAGACACCATTTTTTTTTTGGCTGAAAATTTCCATTTCTTAAAAAAAAAAAATCACAGAAATATATCGGTTCTGCTGAAAATTTCATTTGGAGGTTTTCTCAAGTCCTAGATAAAATTTCTGGTCAAAGCCAGGAAGCACTAGAGACATCTAAAATAGTTAGGCAGCTCCATTGGACTGTATGAGACCCGGATTCAATTCCCCGTGTGATGCAGATCAGGGGCTTGAATCTTAGTCTCCATCATCCCAGTGGAAAACGCTAAACACATTGTTCTGAGGTGTCTGTGCTTTTTGAAAGGCTCTTCAGTGTGCATCAGATCAAAACCAAATTTCAAAACCTCAAAGTTGATATGAAACAGAATTGTTGTTTTCCACCAGACTCAGTGTTGACACACTGGAGGGAATTCACAGAAGAGTAAGAAAGGGGACTTGACTGAAAGAAAAGAAACAAAAATATAAGCTTACCTTTAATGTTGGAAACACCAGGAACCCAAGATCAAGGGTTGCCATCAGGCAAGTTTAGGGATGGTCCGGCTTGGTGCAGAAATACAACAGCAACAAGTCCTATATTCAAGATAAAGGGGATGGAAGGGACTATAAAAGAATTTCCTAATGGTGAGATCTATTGGCTTGTGAAATAATCTCCCAAAGGAAAATGCTGATAATTCAATCCCTGGTTTTACTCTGGACGTGGCATGAGAATGGACATTGTCACTTAGTAGGACTTTTCTATCTCTGAATGAGTGCAAACATAGACTAGCAGAACACTTCCCTGCAAACCCTTTGTTCTGGTGGGCCACCAGCAAGAGCGGGGAGAGAGAGTCTTTGGAGTGTGGTTTAATTCAGAGCACCAGCTTTCTTCCTGGGTGCCAGAACTGTATAGGTTTGTTGGGAGCCAAGATGTAATAGCCTTGGGTGTGATAAATAGCAGCACTAAACGTGCTACAGCAAAGCTTTTCTGTACTATAATAATTGTAGATGCTGACTTGGTGCAATCTATCTTCGCCAGCATGTAGTGATAGCATAAAGAGCTGTTTTTAACTATGGGAACAGGACACAGTAATGCAGTGATTGAGGGAACATATCCAGCTAAGTGTAGTCTGACTTGATGTGCCTCCTTTCCAGCCCACCCTACCTGGGCTGTAGGTATGAGTGATGAATTCCTACTGCATCAGCATCAGAATATTGTGATGGGTAAGGTGAGAGCAGATCCTTAATTGCTGTAGCTCTGCTGAAATCAAAGAGGTGATGGCAATGTACCCCAGTTGAGGATCTGCCCCAAGGTGTGCCCCAGGCAAGTCACCAAAGAGTGGGGGAGCAGAGAAGACTAGGAAACCAAATAGTTCAGAGATTTCTTAATGGGCTTCTGGACAGGTGCACCTTTAGTCATCACTCCTGAGTCATGGCTACTCATTGGCCACTAGCAATGGTGAACACAGCCCAATTCCTGTGAGGTGTCTCTACAGCCACACATCTCCAGCACAGTTGGCCTGATTGACAGTCTTTGCCGAGAAGGCAGGACTGAAACGGCGACAGCATCAAAGCTGCACTGAATAACTCTTTCCCTCAAGAGATTTTTCCATCGGCTGGGTGTGAGAGAGAGCGCGTACTGTCGCTACCTTTCCTTGGAATGGGAATAATGTGTCCCGAACAAACACAGACCTAAAATAGGCCTGGTACGCTTGGTATTGTGGTACATCTTGGTACATCCCTGATTCTTCAGCAGAAGGCTGTTAGAGAAATTCCAGGCTGAAAATCACTGAATTGAGGAGACGGGCTGAGGGAGGATGCCTTCTTCCAATACTAGATTAGAGATCAAGTGAAAATACTTCTCTTCCCCAGCTGTTGAGTTTAAAATGTAGTCCGCTTAATATCTGACTGTTGTTAATTATTTATTTTATATTAACACCTCTAGGCCACAACCGAGATCAGGGCCCTGCCATTCTAGGCATGAAACAAACCCTTCCCACAAAGAACATGCAATCAAAATAGACACAGCAAAGGCATTTGAACCAACATCCCTTGACTCTAAGGTCCATCCCTATACACTGATCCACGCAGCCTATTTAGAAAGGAGTCTCTTTGGATTTCTGTCTCTCTCCCTCGGGGTCAGTCAGCTCTCTCTCTGTGTGCTGAGAATACATTCTGCTTACCTTATCCATTTCCTCACCAGGGGGCGTGTCTACACTGGTGCATTAGGTCGACCTAAAGACGCTTAAGTCAACCTACAGAGCTCTGCGTCCACACTGAGCGCTTGTCAAGTCGACTTAAGAGCTTCCTTAAGTCGACTTAATAACACCACCTCTGAAGGGTGACTTAAGGCTTAAATCAACCTTATCAAGTTGACTTAAGATGACTTAAAGCCAGTGTGGACGGGTATGTCTACACTACAGGCTCTGTTAAGTCGATTTAACAAGGTTGACTTCAGTCGACTTAACAGAGTCGATTTAACAGCAAAGGAGGACGTGGCCATAACTTACAGAACAGCTTACATTTATAATCTAAGCATCAGAGTTCATTTTCAAAAAGTGCTTCGAGCCCTGGGCTGGATGTGTGTGAGCTCCTGACAGCCTATCCATAGAGACCCTGTACATCTGCATATTAGCTTTAGCTGACAATAGGTTGCTGGCGTGTGCCATCAAGACACTTGATATTTTCACTTCAAGGGTTTAATTAAGACAACAGAACTTACATATGCACTCAATGCTGACACCAAGGAGAAAGCTGGAACTGAGCCTGTCAGAGGGAAGTCTGGGGGGATGGGGCATGAGTGTACCTGGTGTAAGTACAAAGCAGGTACAGGGAGATCAGAGGCTAGATTATATTCTGCTAGGAAAGATAGTCCTGACATTTTAAATGGCCTCCTCTTTTATGCTACATTCTTGCTCTGCTGGGAGGGTTCCGTGGATGACTACTAAAAAAACTAAAATCCCGCTCTAGGACAGACTTTAGAGCTGCAAGAACATTAAGAATGGAAGAGGTAGGCTTAAATAAGAGGCCAAAATCCCCGCCCGTATGTGACACCATGTTCCTTCTGTGAACTTAACCAGGGCTCGGCACGTACATGGGCTGCCATTTACATAAAGAGATTGTAAAAGGCACCAATGAAAAATAAAACTGACCTAATCTGGAGGATGCAAGAAAATCACAGGTGTTGGAGGGAGAAAAAAGGCAGATTTCACAGATTCAACATGATTTTTCTGCACCCTAAAAGTTCTGTAAATCCTAAAGTGTCTCTTTTTCCCTTTGTTCAAATACAACCATCCCAAGAGTGAAACATGCCACTGCTTTCAATAAACCGTCCCAGAGAATTTTTCCCAGGCAAAGTGCATGCTGCCTCCTTGGGACTTACTGGATTTATGTGCTTAAAAGCTTTGCTGAATTTGGGTCCAAAACAACAGCTACATTTTCCCCTTCCCCTCCTCTTTGCTCCCCTTTTGGAGGAGAGACTATCTGGGATATTTTAAATAATTATTTTTTTTTCTAAAACAGAAAAAATAAATTAATTGCAAATAATGACACTATACTTGCAATAGGAGGATGAGATGGCACAGTTTGCAAACTAGAAAGGTGAGAAAAAATGTCTTATTTCCCAAGTACTGCATAGTCTGTCTAATATATGCTACGCACATTGCCACATAAACAGTACAATTTTCATCTGCATATTTAAACCCAAATCCTGCCCCGTTTACTCATGCAAGGAATCCAACTGACTTTAATGAAACTACTCAAACCGGTAAGGTGGGCAGGATGAGGCCATCAATTGGATAAACAGATGATAAAATCTGGGCAGCGCAGTATTTTCTAAAATGGTCAGCACCCAGCCTTTTGCATTGTGAAAATCCAGCCACTTCAATTTGGTGTGTAAATGGGTACACCACAGTTTTCAAAACATGGCCTGACATGTGCCTTAAGCCAGACCTCATGTCACTGAAGAATTTTATTTTTTTATTTTTGTTTTATTGTGCAACAAATCTAGATTTCTTTCTGAATGATATGCTGTGGCTCAAACATGAGTTCATGGTTGGACGTAGAAATTGGGGGGTAAGATTCTCTAGCCTGTGCTATGGAAAAGTTAGGGCTAGAAGATATAAAGGTCCTTTTCTGGCTTTGAAATCTGTTGATCTATTGATGCAGCATTAAAATAGTTTGTAACTATAATATAACGATATACATACCCTCTCTCTGTGTGTATGTGTATGGGTGTGTGAGCACAGGACTGTATGAATATATATTTTTGTACAAATATTTGTCTACTAGTGCTATGAAAGCAATTTTTTGCTGGAAAATGCATTTTTCAGGACCCTAAAACTATTTAAATTTGCAAAATAATTTTAGATGAAAAAACTTTAATTTCAAAACTGCATTTCTTTTTCAAACTTGGCCAAATTAAAAAGAAAGAAAAAAGTCTATCAAATAAAAACACTTAGCAAACCTCAAATTTGTTCTGAGTTGACATTAAATGTTTTGGGAGATTAGAAATGAAATTTTAAGGGTTCCCTCTCCCCCTGATGGTGGGTAAATCAAATCAAACCATTTTTTCCCCAGATCTTTCAGTTTAGCCTGAATAAATAAATCCGTCAAATTAAAAAAACATCCATTATTTGCTCAGCTGTAGGATGTGTATAATTGTTTGATTGCATGCAATATAATATAAAATCTACAAATGTCTTTCCTAATTTGAGAAGTATACTGTATCAGCACTGTCAAAGCAGATTGAGCTGAGGGCAAGTGACCAAAATATGCTGCATACAAACTGCTACATGCTTAAAATATTTCTAGAGCGTGAACAAATCTGTGAGTAAATAATCTTTATTTACACCGTGTACCCCCTTCATATTCATGAGTGCAGTGGCTCTCGGCATGGCTCTGTTTTTTCTCTTTCCTGCTCTTCTTTCCAAGGCTAGCTAACTGCAGGTGCTCAGAGTTCACAGATTTCTGTTTATTCATAGTCTCGAAAGAAAATGTTGGAAAACAGAAGCTGTTTCTGGCTGTGGCTGGTCTCTCTGGTTGTTTGTGTTTTTGGAATATTCCCCCCCTCCCCGCTTTCTGTTGGCAGTGAAATCTCTAAACACACAGGCAAAAAGTACTGGAAATCAGCAATTGGGTATTTTCTCTCTGAATTTCACATGCTGATGCAGTTCTGTGTTAGCCAAATATAGCATCATCAAAAACAACAAAAGAAGAGAAAAATGTTTAATGCAAATCACTTGCCACTTTTTTTTTCCTTCTGTACTCTAGTGCAGCTGGTTGTTGATCCCCCGTGGAGAACTCAGACAAAGGTACCATTTAGCAACAATTTGGCTGATCCATCATATATATTTTTGGCAAATCTTTTCCCTTGTTTCTTCTTTACTAAGAAATTGTGATGGATGAACCTGAGACTCTGGGATTCACTGCTAGGAAGCATCTACTGCAGGCATATCTGAAGCTTAAAGCACCTGTGGAGATCCTATTCAGGTTTTGGGTGCCCATCCCAAATTTAGACAACATGTGGTGGGCTTATCTGTCCATTTAGTGCTCCTCCAGAACATAGGTGTTCTGCATGAAATTCGGCTCCATTGAAGTAAACGGAACAGTCCACTGGTTTCATGTCTCATCTCATCTCCAGCCACAGCACCCTCCCTTTGTAAGCTAAGTATGCCTGTGAAAATATCATCATCTACCCATCCAGTTCTCAGAGTGTCAGATTCAATCCAGGACTGTGTCCAGCTGTCTCCTGCTCGGTTGTCCGCTGTTGAATGTCTAATTTCTCATTTTGCTTTACATTTCTGTGACTGTATTGTAAGACTTTCCCCACTCTCATTGCTCACATATTTATCTCCTCCATCAGCCTCGAGCTTTTGAATTTTGAGGATGGACTGTGAAATACATTTGCTTCTGTGCTAAACAGGAGCATCTCTGCCCTGACATTTTTTCCCCCGGTGCTTAATTAGACTGGTACACTCTACAGTCTGTAGCACGTAACTCCAAACAGATGTAAGAAAATCTGAGGCAGATATGACTTATTTAGAAAAGAAGGCTGAAAATCTGATGCCACAGAAGAGGATCACAATGAGGAAAAGGAAAGTCAGGATGGGTGAGCAAAAGCACTTTGATTTCAGTGTATGCTTACACGCTTTCCTGAGCGTGTGCTTAAACACTTTTATTTCCATTACAGATAGACCTGGACCAGAATCTGGGATTTAATGTCTTTGGGAAAGGTCAGATCCAAACCCAAGTGTTGTGCGGTCAAACCCAGGACTGACTTGCATAGTACATTTTAGGGCTCCATTTGCTGAAAGTGCTTTACAAGGGAGGGATTTGTTAAGCCCATATAGCGATGTGGAAATGGAGGCACAGAGAGGAGAAATGACTTTCCCGCAAGCCAGCTAATGCTTCGAAAACAATGCATCAGTTGCAAAATAAGGGATGTAGCCCAGCTTTCCTAATTTTTAATTCAATTCTCTAACCACTCTGCCTCCCATGTAGCATTCATCCAAACTGCGTAGACCCAACTGCATGAAGAAGATCAATAAAATGAGACAGCAGATTACAATTTAAATTCCAGCCTGAAAGAATGGTTGCTTGCCAGAAGGGGCTTCATACAACTCTGTGGTGCAATAGGTGCTCTTTATTTGGATAACATTGTGCCTGTTCTATACTGTACCTTATTGCTATGAAATGTATACCTAGGGGGCCTTATAGGGAAGCTAAACTGGCCCTTGGAAGTTGGAGACGTTTCTCCAATGAAACATTTTGCCAAAGTAATATAGGAAGTTGCAGTGCAGCTGTCTTGAGGTGAAGATCCAGAACATGAAGATATAGCCAAATTAATCAACATTGCCGCCCCCCAGATCAGTGGCAATCTGTACATTATCTTTGTCTTCCTCTTCTTATCATGCTGCTCCTCAATAACTCACAAGACCACACTTCTGTACAGATATTCCTGATGACCTTAAGTAAGTCACCTGATGCCGCTGTGTCTCAGGTCTCTCTGTGTTTCCTATGTCTATTTATACCTTCCATTTCAGGTTGAGATCTCCTCTTTCTTCTGAGTGGCTCTTTGCTTGAATAGTAGAACTCTGAGGCAGATGCACACTGTAGGAACTGTTGTTCAGGATTTAGTAGGAGGTGCTCTTTTAAATGAGCCATTTTCCCAGGTCAATAAGAGGGGAAGTGCTGTGGATGGAGATTGTATTTTAGATGAGACATGAAACCAAGTACAGTTGAGTCTAAAAGGCCCATGAAATATCCTATGACATTTTGTGCAACAGTAAAGATATCAATCCAGGGTGCTGGCAATATCCAATATCCTAACTCAAATCATTACATTCAGCTCATCTAAAAATCCCTTTACAGAGGTGGTAGAGTTAACTATATGGTTCTTGTATAAGCAAAGTAAATGGTCTTACGATAAATGTATATGCAAATCAGGAGATTGGTTCTAGTCCTGGTCAGACCACAAATTTAATGTGTGGCATTGAACAAATCTCTTCTCGGTGTTAACTTCCCCCCTGCAAAAGAGGCACAGAAACACTTTCCTCGCTCACAGTGGTGGTGAGAGGTTAAAGTCACTACTGTGCGTTTAACTCTTTATGATCCTGTCAAGGGCTATGTCTACACTAGAAAAGTTAAGTTGACTTTTGTTAAGTCGACTTTAATAAGGTTGACTTTACGTTGACTTAAAATCGACCTTTTTAAAGTCGACTTAACAAGTGACAACAGTTTAAGTTGACTTAGTCCACTTCGTTAAGTCGACCTAACTGCCCTTAGGTCGACTTAATAAAGTGGATTATACGTTCACACTGGGCTTAGGTCGACTTAAAGAAGGGTTAGGTCGACCTAAGGAGGCTTAAGTTGACCTAAAGAGGGGTAGTTATAAAGTTGACTTAAGGAATTTGTTAAGTCGACTTAATGAAAGCCTAGTGTGGACGTGGCTCAATTTTAGTCAACTTAAGCCTCCTTAAATTGACTTAAATTGCCAGTGTTGACATAGCCAATGGGAGGCATCGCTGGCAGTCACAGAGTGAATGTCATCATTATAAAAAGCAGTGAGTTCTGATGAAGAACATCAGCTGTTTTCCACCCCAGAAGTAGCTACATTTCCTTGGTTGGCTCATAATTCTATATATGTCTCTATAAAATACGTTTGTCTAATTCGAAAAGAAGGCAGCCTGGACAAAGCTCCGGAGAATATATAGTAGAGAATGATCCTGCATTGGACAGTTTGGAAGATAATTCCAGCTCTGTTTCTAAAATCCTCTGTTGCTGAGAGAGACGCACAGAAAGGTCTATGGATCTGATCCACAGTTAGTTGGGAGTCTTTCTGCTGGAAGTCCACTAACTTCAGTTGATTTGAATCACGCCTCATTGGTTTAACATTTATCCTTTAGATTTGTGTTCTCTCTCTCACTTGTAATTCATGATTATACAATCATCCAAAGTTTACCATGTGTTTTATTTACTTATTTTCTGTTGACTTATTGGTCAGCCATAACCAATAACCACATGATAAATTCTAACCCTAAAACATGCCCAACTTCACAAAGCACATGGGGCAAATACAAAGTGGAGAGGTGTTACGTAGCTGTCCTGGGAAATAGTTTAAGAACTGTGACTTCCAATCTCAGTAATAATCCAGAGATCTGACCATACGGCCTTTGGTTTTCTACTGTCTATGGCAAAAATAGATCCTTTGAAAAGCGCTGGGTGGAAAGGCGGAATGAGGGAATTACAATGAAACTTAGTGCCAAACTGTAACCTTAATGAAAATATTCTGAGTGTAATTTACTTATCCTGCTTTTTTTTTTTTCACCCCACAAAGCACTCTGCTATGGGCACCATCCAGTTAGATTCCTGGGTCGCCTGCACCTTTTCAATGCATTGTGCTTTTTGCATAGAGCCTTTGATGCTCTCCTATGTGAAGGCGAGGGATTTGTCCACACTGCAGTTGTAAGGGGTGTGGCTGCACAAATATGCACGCAGGGTCCTGGATGGGTGGGGCTGTCTGTCATCAGTCCTGTTGCAAGTCTTGTTCCTCCAGCGAGAACTTGTGCATCCTCAGTCACACCCGATTGCGGTGAATCCTCTCGGTGCCTGACTAATCCAAAGTCTCCAGCAGCTAACTGCAGAAGTATTAATCACTTGCCTATATGACCTGTTCCATGGCCAGGAGTGACACTGAGCGAGCATCCCTATTAAGGGAAAAGCAGAGCTATCCAACGTGTTTTAGGTTGGTGGGATGGGGAGGGAGAAATAAGTCTCTGGAAAGGGCAATGTAAATCAGAACTCAGTCAGTGAGGCTTGTTTTCTATTCCTTGCCAACCTTTCCTTGATTATTTTTCCATTCTACAACAGCAAGTGAGTTCTGGCTTTTCTTGGAACTTGTGTGTCCTTTCTCAGGCGTGGTAGGTGTTATAAAGAAGAATGAATTGAGATCAATCATTGCCTGGCTCAAAGCAGAATTTATGATGGCCTTGCTGGTAGAACGTGTGTGTGTGTGTGTGCACGCGCATGTGAGACAGGGAGTTTGGCCAAAGACACTTTGGACACCATGCTATGTTTCAACTATTGAATACACAGGGTAAACTGATGGCTTTACTTCTTGTTCTTTGTACAAGACTGTCCCGGGAGTTGCATCATCGCTCACCTGTTGGGATCATATCTTGCCTGAGTGTTTCCTTTTGTTCCAGTGCAATCTATCACCTGATCCAGATGTCATGCGTGTTTATCAGCTGCATTCTTCATGAGCTTGGGTATGGTTAAAAAGATATGCTTGCCCTGCCCTTGAGATAAGTTACGTCCTCTTATGAGGATACTCGTCTAGTGCAGTGATTCTCAAACTTTTGGGCTCGAGGACCACAAATATCACTTTTACAACCCTGAAGTCTCTGCTAGCAGGAGACTCCTCACTGCAGTCAGAAAGAAAGAGTCAGGGAGGAGGCTGCCTCCTGACTGGTCTCCTGTCTCCCTGCGTACAGCAGGGAAGCCACATGCACTCTGTACACTCCACCTGAGTCCCTAGGCAGGCCCACAGCACCCTCAGTAGGTGTCGGGGCAGAGCCAGCAGGTGTGGGGGTGGGGCCAGGGACTCCTACTCCCTGCTGGCCCCACCCCTGTGCGTGGGCCTCCTGTCCCCTGTGGGCCACACTCCCCATTAGGGGGACACAGCCAGCCAGGTCCACGAGCCCCACATGCCCCGGCTCCTTTTGCCTGCTGGCCGAGTGCAGCCAGCAGGGTTCAGGATCCATGGCACACATGCCGCTCTTGTGGCCCCGGGGCCCGCTGAGGGTTGGGACCAGCAAGGGGAGCCTGAGTGGTGCAGCGTGCCACTCTGGATAGGCACGCGTGCCGGGAGTTACTGACCTGTGCCCGAGGCTGTAGCTTCCTTCTTCTGCCAGGGGGATGGAAGATCAGTCTTCCCTTCCCTTTGGCTCCAGCAGAGACCCTAGCCCCTAACACTTTGCTGTGTTCCCTACTACAGCCAGGGGGGAAGGGAATCACTGATGTCCCATTCCCTTGGATGCAGCAAGGAGCCTGCACCGGATTTTTTAGCCCTATGGAATTGCGCTCCACCTGAGTCCTTTGGCAGTGACTCCCTTCTGCTGCCAGCAGGAAGGGAGCCACAGGCCATATTGAAAAGCCCCACGGGCCACTTTTGGTCCCTGGACCACAGGATGGGAACCACTAGTCTAGTGGTTAGAGTACATGCCTTGGACTTCTGAGAATTGGGTTCAATTCTCTTCCCCTTCACAGACTTCCAGTGTGACCTGTGCATGTCACTTACAGTCTGCGTAACACAGTTCCCCACCTGTACACTGAAGATACAAACGTTTCCTTTATCTAATGGGGGATCAAGGTAAATTTAGACACCAAAGAGGGCCGAGCGAATAGGTTAGAGGAGAGTATAAAAGTAGGAGCCCTGGAGCCCAGATTTCATGCAGCCGAAGGAGGTGATGGAGAGTCCTGCTGTCAGTCGAGCTGTTCCATTGCATTGATGGTACAAATGCTGCCAGCCGATCTGTTCATATAGATCGCTTGTCATTGTGCTATGGTGCAATAAACCCTAGCCTAGCACCTTCTTTTCTACAATGCTCCTTGGTCATGTTGGTTTCTTCGATCATGAGTGTTGTCTCAGATCACCTCTTGCACGCAGAAAACGGCTAGGCGTAAGGTTAATGAGCTAACTGAGTCTTTACACTGAAAATTAAAGTCGACTTTGGGGGGAAACTTAAAAAGTCGACCTAGAGCGTCCACATTGGATGCCTAGGTTGACTTCTAGGGGCTTAGGGGGACTTAGGGGAGGTCCACGGGGGTGGGGGGCACCCCTTGCCCAATGCCAGGGGGCTCAGCCTTTGCCCCATTGTACCTAAGTACAATGGGGCAAAGGCGGATAGGGACCCTGGCAGGGCATAGGGGCAGGGTGGGCAGGGCTCTGCCCTGCCCTGTGGGGGGGGCATGCCAGGCTCCCCCTGTGGGCCCCCCCCCCCGGCAGGGAGGGCATTGGTGCAGCCCTGGGGTAGCCCTAAGTCAACTTAGGGCTATCCCCACGGCTACACTGGCTTAAGTCAACTCTAAGAAGTCGACTTAAGCCTTAGGTCTAATAGAAAGGAGCTTTAATTAAGTCAGCTTTATTTTCCTTAAGTCGACTTAAGCAAAGTGTAGTGTAGATGCAGGGTAAATTAAGTCGACTTAAGCAAGCTTAAGTCGACTTAATTTACCAGTGTAGATGCAGCCAAAGAGCTGGGGGGGTAATCCTTCGGGAACATGCATAGAGAGAGAGACACATGAAGCCAAACAGACATCTGTGCCAGATGCAGAACAACACAGATAAGAATGCCCAGAATACCACACTGCCGTCTTCCTATATAAAGAGGAGAAAAATCATTAGCAGCTTTGCTGCTGGATTTTTATCTGGTTTCCAAGTATTGCTGTTGGATCAGGGCCTGTTGCACTTTCATATAGGTGATTATAGTTTAAACAGATAGGACAGAGGCAAGGTGGGATAGGAAACAAATGAATTGATTTTCCCCAAAATTGCCTAACAGACAGCAGTGCATGTTTAAGACCGTCGTCTAAATATCAGGCTGGTACCCAAGCCGTAAGACCACACTGACTCGCAGGTAGTTAACAGCTCCCGGTTTCCTAAAGGAAAAGGAATAGAAGACAAAGTGTGACTTGAATAAGAGGATTGAGCTGATTTCTGTAAGGTGGGTCTGGTATGACCATCAGATCCCAGGGTACACTGATTTTAGTTTTGTTGAGCATCACATTTTATTTCTAAGGTGGGGGGGGGGGGGAAGAAGCAGGTGATGAATTCTTGCTTTTCCTATCGAGTAAAATGCCAGCACTTGTTGAGTTGCATCTTCATTGCTTCCTTGGGGGTATTTGATTTCATGAATCTGATTAAATTATTCGTCTTGGAGTATTTCTTTAATATTGTATTATAAAATATATTTCTAGTGGCTTCAGTGGTGAAAGCACTCACTGTTCTTTCTTTAAAGTTTGCCTCTTGGGGCCAGAGGAAGAGATCTTCTTAAAGAGTTCAATGTTAAAAGCCTATTGCTTCCGGAGAATTACTCTGAAAGAACTGAAACCCACACTTGCTTTTCATAATGATTATAGACGCCCACACACCAGGGCCACTCGGGATAAGAAAGGGTCATCCATAGACTAAGTGGGAATTTCATGGCGAAACATTTTTTGACCAGAAACTGGTTTATTGAAACAAAAACCCGTTGCAGGAATATACCTGGTTCAATTAGCCGTTCATTGGGAAAGGCCTTCCAGGTCCTATATGGATTTTCTGGTGAAGACCTGAGAAAGGGAGTGCTATTAATTAGGCAATTGCCCTGTGGGTTGGGCACTCATTTGGGATCTCGGTGATGCAATTTCAAATCCCTGCTCTGACTGATTCAGACTAGAAACCTGATGGTCAATTGCCCACATAAGAATGGCCGTACTTGATCAGACCGGTGGTCCCTCACGCCCAACATCCTTTCTCTGATAGTGGTCAGTGCCGGAGTGAGGAGGGCGTGTACAGGGCATTTGGAGTGATCCACCCTTATTCCTCTTCTGTCAGAAAGACAACAGAGTCTTGCGGCACTTTTAAAGACTAACAGATTTATTAATCGCATGAGCTTTCGTGGGAGAAAATCCCACTTCGTCAGACGCTTTGAAGATAGGAAAGATAGGAAGATAGGAAAGAGTGTAACTTTCCTATCTTCAAAGCGTCTGACGAAGTGGGATTTTCTCCCACGAAAGCTCATGCGATTAATAAATCTGTTAGTCTTTAAAAGTGCCGCAAGACTCTGTTGTCTTTCTACAATAGACTAACACGGCTACCCCTTTGGAATTCCTCTTCTGTCAGTCACAGGTTTAAGGCCCTTCTAAGCATGGTTTTTCATCTCTGTCCATCTTGGCTGATACCATTAATGAATCTATCTTCCAGGAACCTATCCAGTTCTCTTCTGAACCCAGTTATACTTTTGACAATTACAGCATCCCATGGCAACGAGTTCCACAAATTGACTTTGTGTAGTTTGAAAAAGTGCTTACTTTTGTTTGTAGTCATTCTGTGGCCTATTAATTTCATTGGGTGGCATGACTGCTTTTTCTGTGGTAGGAAAGGATAAATAAAACTTCTTTATTCACGTTTTCCTTACACCTTTGTCAAAACCCCCCTTACTCACCAGTCTTCTACATTGAACAATCCACATCTTTTAAAACTCTTCTTTGTATTAAAGCCACTACCTACCCTTGATCATCTTTGTTGCTATTCTCTGAACTTTTTTGAAATGATGCTATATCTTTTCTGAGATGGGGCAACCAGAACTGGATGCTGTATTCAAGGTGTGGGTGCTCCATGGATTTAAATAGTGGCATTGTAATATTTTCTTGTCTTAGTTTCTAGTCCTTTCCAAATAGTTGCTAACATTCTGGTAGCCTGTTCGACCACTACTGCACATGGACATCAAGTTTGCAGGGAACTAGACACTGTATCTTCAATATCTGTTTCTTGAGTGGTAACAGCTAATTTAGAGCCAATCATTATATCTGTGGAGTTGGGAGTAACTTTTCCAGTTTGCTTTATCAATGTTGAATTTCATTTGCCCCCCTCCGCCCTTTTTTTTTCCCAGTCACCCAGTTTTGTAAGATCCCCCTGTAACTCTTTGTTGTCATCTTTGGACTTGTATGTCTTGAATAATTTGGTATCATCTGAACATTTTGCCATTTCACTATTCACTCTTTTCCAGATCATTAATGAATATATTGAACCGCACAGGTCCCACTGCAGATATTTGGGGGATCCTATTTACCTTTCTCCATTGTGAAAACTGGCCATTTCTCCCTGCACTTTGTTTCCTATATTTTAACCAGTTACTGATCCATGACAAAATCTACCCTTTGACTGCCTGACTTTAGTTTTCTTAAAAGCCTTTGGCGAGAGACCTTCTCAAAGGTCCCAAATGAATGCTTTAACCACTGATCTATTTTGGAAGGATGTATCTCTCCCTTTGCATTCTCCCCCCATCTTGTTCCCTGTGGAAAAAAAAAACTTCAATTTTTTTCTTAATGAGGGATGCAGAGAGAGTTTGAAATCTCAAAGTTTTTCATTGGCTGGGAAAATAATTTCCTGTCCAGGTTTCTAGACCTCAGTGATTTCATCAATAGCAAACCTGCTGTAGAGGTTTAGTATATGGTCATCTGATTTAAATCCATCCTCTCAAAGTCATGTAGTGACAAATACCTAGAATTTCGTCTCCACTGAAACTTCATTATGTATGTATTGAGAGTACCTAGAGGCCCAAATTGAGATCAAGGCATTATTGTGCTAAATAGTGTGTAAACAGATAGACAGTCCTTGGCCCACAGGTTCTACAGTCTTTATAAGCAGGGCAGAACAAGGGTGGAAAGGGAAGCAGAAGCACAGAAGGGTAAAGTGATTTGCCCAAGGTGATGCAACAGACGAGTGCCAAACTGAAAATAGACTTCCAGTTCAGAATTTCAGCCAACGAGTCACGTGCCCTCTCATTCAGGACCATCTCTTTTGAATATGAAATCAGTACCAGTAGCTCTCTGTATTTATATAGCTCCTTCCAGTACTGACGAAGCATGGCTGGAGGACAAAGAGCATTTTTTTTCCAGAATTACAGACTACCCCTCTGGAACAGTTTGAATTGATCCTGTGACTCCCCCTTCTCCACATATGTATATACACATAGCATACTGCAGTTTCCATTTCATGCATCTGATGAAGTGGGATTGTACCCACAAAAGCTTATGCAGTAAATAAATGTGTTAGTTTTTAAAAGTGCTGCAGGACACTGTCTGTTTTGCTGAAATAGACTAACATGGCTATTCCTCTAGAATTGTCCAAGTGACTTAGGAACACAAGTCTTAGAAGTTGACATGACTTGTGCTTCTAGATCACTTAGGCACTTCTGCAACCTCCACCGCAAAGGGCTGGTTCTAGCCACAGAATAGTAAAGCACAACAGAGACTTTTCTGGTGCCGGGCCGGGTCAATATATGGTAATGTTCTTTTGGCCTTCTGGGCCATAAGCCAAAGTCCAACAGAGTTCAGGAAAAATCTGCAATGGGCTTTAGAGCCACTCCCTTTCCTCTTTCTGCAAAACTGACAGACTCCTATCAGCATCAGGTGGATCGAATCTGGGAGCCTCTAAAGTTTAGTTTCTGAGCCACTATCTCATGAGCTGAAAGCCGCGTGCCGTTTGGCAAACTCTTTAATACGTAAGTGGTCTAGGTGCCTCTAGAGGGAGACAGTGCGAGACACCAAGTAGGCATGGCTAACACTAGCCGCACTTTTTAAGGCCGTGTCTACGCTGCTAGTGAGGGGTGCCCTTCTTCTGTACACATCATGGTAGCTTGATGAGAATTAACATTCTGGGCATGCACAAGAGGGTGTGTGAGAGAGAGAGAGAGACCTCTTTCTAACACATTTCATCTTTGGTCAAGAAGGTGACCTCCTTTCATCTGTTTGTGCTTAAAGCCTCTTCCTTGCTAGTCAAGGTTTGCAAGTAACTCCTAAACCGTGTCGCTTCTCCAAGAGCAATACACACTGTGTATAAATGTATACAATAATCGTTAGGAGCAACTCAGCCGTCTGCTGCTGGTTAGCGAGATAAATGACATTAATCAACAGGATGCCTTCAGAACTTTTGGTGAATCATTTGTTATGCTAATTGGGCCACTTAAACTAAACTGTCAACGAGCAGAGATCTTTGACAGTTTGGAGGAGATGCTGGGCTAATTATTCAGCGTATGCCAACACCTCTATCCTCTCCCCATTTCAATCATATAATATTAACGAGAGGAGATAATGGTAATCACCTGGCCAGACCCCCAAATAGATGGAAAGGTAGTAGAAGAGAGAGCCAATTGCACAGCTGAATTTTCTCACTATGACACGTGCAACACCCCAACTGAGAAGGTCGATCACACATAGATTTTTGCAAGAATTGTGTTGTATCCCCTAGGTTACTGGACCTTTTTAATTAATACATGAAAACCCAAGTTTTGCTCATGGTTATCTATGCAAATAGAGAGCAGCTCCATTGACCTCAATCAAGGTACCCTGAATTCATGCTCACAAAACTGAGATCAGAATTTGGCTTTCAGATTTGGTATTAAAATATAGATCAAATAGGTCAATTGGATACACCCTCTGCCTGAAACTAACTGCAGCTCTTCAAGTTCCTAGAAGGCATTAGGAGCTTGTTGAAAAAGCTGGGCAGGATTAGGGAACGGACAACAATGGAAAATTCTGGTCTGAAGCGTAGAAAGGATGTTTTTATGACATGACATCTCTCCATGCCTGTTTATTTAAGAAGCCCATGATTAGTTATTACTTTACAGTAATGCCACTTGTGGGTTTTGAAACCATGATGAAGAGACCATCTGCTCTTGGGAGAATCCAATGCAACAGATTGCAGGGCTTTTGAGGGGAAGCCTTTCAGTCTCATGGCATGCCATGAACTTCTTATTTATTTACAGTCACACTTTTCACACATGAGGCCTTACTAGTGGAGTCCTGTAGAATTTACCAACTTGCAGTCCTCCAGGATTTGCATGCCAAAATTGTCCTATTTGCAAATGTTCCCTAAATTGTTTCCAGTTTGTGCTATTTGTCTCCGATAAAATAAGAGTGTGTGCTCCAGACACAAACTGGACTGAACTTTGATTGGCTTTGCAAAAATTAGTACAATTTTTCAATTATTTTTTAATTCCAGTTTTTAAATTTTCAAGTCCCTCACCCCTTCCCAGTCTTTCAGCCAGGACAAGAATTAGAAATACTAAGATAATGAGACAGAAGTTGTTCTTCACTTCTTGCCCTAAACTGTGCTATGCAATCTTAGGAACCAGGGTTGTTCCCATTGATTTCAATGAGTTGTTTAATTTCAGTTGTATTTCAGTGGTGGATGAGAAATTATTCCAGTTTAATAGCAAGCATTAGTAGCAATCACTATAAACGATATAAATATCATAGATTTCAGAAAATCTTCTTTTTAAGCTTACTCAAATCTTTCCTAACTTTCATTTTTACTGTAAATTGCAAAACCGTTGTGCTACGTGTGAGCTATGCAAGTCCTAAAAAGCAAACAATACATTTTTTCTCTTCAGATCTTGCCATCAACATATTTACTCAAGACAATCTGAAGATAGAGTTGGAAGCTGGTGTAAGTCAGTGTAGCTTCTTTAACATCTGTACTGATTTACACCAGGGAAAGATCTGGCCCTGAAATATCAACATTATCTTTTTGCTTTGAGTTTTAGGGTGTGTTTCTTTTTTTAAAAAATCAGCTGGTTTTGAAGAAACTTGGTTTCTATCATTATAAAGATACAGGTGTTTAAACATAGCCTGACAGCAACACGTAATATTGTTATCACTTGTCAGTAACTTAAGGAGAGACATTTAAAATGAGCTTTTTTAATTTCAAAGTGATTCTAGAAAATATGAACATTTTAATAAAAACATCAGGATCACTGTTGAATAATTTGACCTGTTTATCTAAATGTCTATCACTTCATAATATTTATTTTAAAAATATTAACCTTGGGGGATGTTAACTTTTATCTCTCTCTTGCGCGCACACACACAGGCCACAATTTCAAACCTCTGTGCCTGTAATTAAACGCTGAAAGGTAAAAAGTGTAAATGTGTAGGTGATTTAGGAGCCTATGCCCCATGCAGTTTGATTAGAGCTTAGTCTCCTAAATCATGCAAGCGCCTTTAAAACTGTTACCACTAAATGCATAATTATTCACCAGAGTAAAATTGGCCGTATTTTCAGAGTCTGAGAACATCCAGCTCCCAGTGAAGTCCAAGAAATCGGCACCTCTGAAAACCAGCACCCTTTATTCAGGTGCCTAACTGTAGATTTAGGGGCCAAACATTAGCCCCTCCTGTTAGAAAACGCTTATCTTGTTTTCTAAAGATTCAAGAGCAATGTTAGTCATTATAAGCCTTTGAAATCATTCTCTGGCCCTCAAATTAGCCCCAGTGGGTGCAATAACCCATGTTGCAGAAGAGTGGCGTCGTCCCCTGTAAGAAAAACACTGCTTTAGGTCAGGTCCACACTGCAGTCACCCAGTGTGATTGCAGCTTCTGTAGAGATAACTTTCGTTTAGTTAGATTGGGTATTGCGAGCTGTGTAGTTACAGCCGCTTGTCCTTTGGCGTTGGCTGGCAGGCATCCTGAATAATTACCCAGAGTTCCAAGTGGGCTCGCGTAGCCTGTTCCGAAGCTTTGCTGCTATTGGTACATGAGCCAGGCTGACTAAATCCAGCTCGGGTCTGTCAGCAGGAGCTGCCATCTCTCCCCAGGATTGCAATGTAGACACACCCGAAGAAGACACTTGTGGAAGTGGCTTCTTCTAGAGGTCTATGAAACTTCTGTAACAAAACCAGAGTTCAGATTTTGCCACAAGCTTGCAAATCAGGCCGCCTCCACCAGGAGTTCCACTAAGGCATGAATTTTCAGGAATCTTGGCTGATGTGATTTGGGGTCCGCACCAGGCACAACTCAGCACCAGAGGTGGAGAAAATCCACATGCAATGAAAACAGAAATAAGGGTTTGAACTGACACTTGCGAGCCAGTTCGTTCCTCCCCAAATTAGCGCAAGCCTACTTTCTACTGAACCCAACTAATTGTCTGAAAACTAACCTATTATTAGATTGCATAAGAAAGCCTTTGTCCTGCGTCCCAGCCAGCTGGGTTAGAGACAGCTGAATCTTCCTGCCGAGGCCTGGCTACGAATCTCACCTCAGATGGCCAATAAACATGCAGAAACTGTAAACTACAATTATACAAAGAAAGAGTATGATTTGAAAACACTGATTGAACAAAATAACACCTTCTACACTGCCTGTCAATTAGAAAGGGGACTGGGAAGGGGAGCTGAATATTGAGGAGGCCGTTGGATTTTTAAGCACTGGCAGCCGCAGAATGTTACAATGTTGCCTCTTATTCTCCAGATCTGTTACAAGTAGCCCCTGAAGCCTGCCATGAATAAAACCCCCTTTGCGATTCGTCGCCACCGTTTGTCCCTCCCCTTGTGCCTTGATAGAAAGCGATCTGCTCTGGGATGAGCCGTGCTCAGTTTGGAGAGGGGGCTGTCTTTCTGGATTAAAAGATTAATGATGGCAGCGAGCAGGGTGGCATTCTGCAGAGGGGAAGGAGGAGGCAGCCAGCATTTTAAGTTGTTTTGGAAAAACCCAGCAGGATTTGGGGAAGGACAATACAAAAAAGGGGGATGGTTGCAGACCTGTTGCTAATCCTATTCATTGTATAACTCACTAGGCCGTGTATGTTATGTATTCCCATCTGCACCTAATCCACAGAGGATGTGAATCTGTTACAATCCATCATTACTGAGCCTACTTCTTTATGCATTCAGCTCTGGAGGTCCTCAGCTGAGTCCCTAATGATAGTCAGAAGAGCAGCCATTGTATAAGTGGAGGCTTTCCTTGGTTCCAAACCTCACGTGCTTAGGACAAGCTTCTTTTGACCAGAGAGAGCCATTGCTCAGTGAGTGTTCCAGGTACCCCATGTGCCTGATCCGCAGAGGATGTCAGTCTAGAACAACCCACGTGGGTTCTTTAACCCAAGCTGTAGCGATGCATGGGTTTAGCTCTAGAAACCCCAGTTCAAACTCTGCTGTGTAGGACAAGATAGAGGCCCACAGAAGAGTCCTATCAAATTGTCCTGGCATGCTCAGGTCCTCTGTGAAAGGCTGGGTTGGTGGCATAACAGAATCATCCTGTCTCCTTATGTGTTCTGATTTGGGACCCTGTGTTTGAGTGGCACAAGATGAGATCCTATTCCAAACTTCTGTTGGACAACTGCAAAAATGTTCCAAAGGGGGGAGCTGTGTTAGTCTAGTTCAGCAAAACAAACAAGGAGTCCTGTGGCACTTCTAAAGATTAAACAAATTTATTTATAACTATAATATAATATATTTATAAAGAGATTTGTTAGTCTTTATAAGTGCCACAGCATTCCTTGCAAAAAAGTTGTTTCCCTTGTGAGCTGGAACTAGTTCTTACTGTAACTGACCCATGTGACCATCCATACTCGGAACTGCTGGCCACAGCTTTGTTTTTATTGCTTCTTGCAGCCCCAACATCTGGGGTAGTTTGAAGCAGACTTCCCATTTGTGGAACCTTTGGTTTATTTCTGTTTGCTGGATGGCAGATGGAAATGTGCGAGCTAAGGTTTAGTTAATGTTTTTACCCGATACACAGATTTGAGATTCAAACACTGGAGACAAAGAAAGTTGGAATGATATCTCTCTGGGGGTGTTCTCCCAATAAACCCATGACACTTTAACTGGAATCCCTTTATCTCTCTGTCAGCCCCAACCAAAACCTGCCAAGCTTTGTGAGAGAGAAGAAAAGGGGATTTGAAATCCAGATCTCAGTTTTGCATCCCTGACCAATTTCTGTTTCCTGTGTTGGTTGCTAGGTACTGGACTCTCTTCTAAACATACTATGTGCTTTCAGGGTGTTTCTCTCCACCCAGCCAGTGTGCTTCATTCCTTTAAACCCATACCCCCAAAAAGGAGGGCTGGTAAACATTTGATACTGAATACAGATTCCTGTGGTGATCTGAATAACCCATCGGAAGCAGATGATTGATTTATTTATGAGGCGTGCACATGCAAAAAATGCGTGTGACTGCTGAAGCACCCACATATACACACAGACGCATATCCCTGCACACACCGCTCGGGAGTATGCTCACACATTGATCCGTTCAGTGGACCTCGCCTATGCAATACACATATTCAGTAAACAATTACACACACACATTCCTGTCATAAGATAACTGAAATGCCAGCTGCCTTTGAAGTTTCCCAAAGTGCAGGGAAACGAGTCAACACTGCTGGCCAAGATCACATCATTAATCATCTATTAGCCGGGTTTGTGCGCTCCTGTCACTTGTCACTTTGTAATGCATGCAAATCACTCCAAGAGTGACATTTCCAGGGCCAGAGCTGGGATCAACCGGGGCTTTGTGTTACAGATGAAAGGCAAGCAAAGGAACAAGTACGGAGAATACGGGCGAGTGGCTGAGAAAATAAAGGCGGGTGTAGTAAACCGATCAGTGAAAGTCCATTAGAGTTGCCTAGGGAATGCTGGTGTTTCTTCATTGTTTTTAAGTCATCTTATAACATTCCAGACTATGTCTACATAGTCTACTACTATGTCTAAGCTTAATTTGAAGTAACTAAAGCCATGGCTACACTACGCTTTCATTAGTTCGAATGAAGAGCTTCCTTAATTTGAACTAATAAATTCGAATAGCCTATTCGAACTAAGGGGTTAGTTTGAATTAACCAATGTGGCCATGTTAGTTCGAACTAATTGCTTAACCGGCCCATTGAAATCAATGCAATTCGCTAATTCGAACTAAGCAAGTGCCATTCATGGCACTTGCTTAGTTTAAACTAAATGTTTCTCGTTCAAATTAAGTTAATTTGAACTAACTAAAATTAGTTTGAATTAAGTAATTTGAACTAATTTTAAGAAGTGTAGACATAGCTTTAGTGACTTAGATCCCTGCTTTAGAAAATTATATCCTTGTTGTTATTTTTAAGAAGAGTGGTTCTGTTAAATTGCTTATGAATATTAACCATCTGTATTATCCTAGCACCTAAAAGTGCTGGTCACAGAGCAAGACCCTATTTTTTTACTAGGTGCTGCATAAACACAGAACAAAAAGACCACCCCTGTCCCACAGAAGTTTTCAATGCAATTATAAGAGAAGAGACTATAAAAGGAGGGTCAAACAGACAGAGGAGTTCAAGGAAATGATGAGACAATGGTGGTCAGTGGGGCTTTTTTTGTGATGGTACTCAGGGGTACTGAATACCGGCAAATTTTTTTCACAGCGATGAGGCCCTGGCTCCTGTTTCCACTGCAGACAGCCCGAAGTCCCTGGCCAAGTACTAAGAAATTATAAAAACCAAACCATGTGTTGCTTGGTATTTCCCAGTCTGCAATGGCAACTGTCCCGTTTTTTAAAGTAAAAAAGATTAGAAGAATCCATCCATCCATCCGTTTTCTATAACGCCTATGGGCTTTTTTAAGAGCAGGTTAGACAACCACCTGTCAGGGATGGTTTAAGAGGGTACTTGGTCCTGCCATGGGTGCAGGCCTCGATGACCTTTCATGGTTCTTTCCAGATTCTTTTATTCTATCACCACATTATCTGAACATCTTCTGTGGCCGTTAGGATTGCATGTCATGGTTCTAGTGCCGTTTATAGATCTTATGCTCACTTTCCTTCCCAGTTGTAGAGGGGTCTGCATGACTAGTCATGTGTAGGTGTGTTTGGTTTTAATTCTACCCCATCCCTTTTTCTTCTTCCTGTCCACCATTCCTCTCCCTTCCTTTTGACCCCAATTCATCAAAGCAATTAGGCCCAGGCTTAAGTCCATTTCTATCAAAGTACTTAGGTCCATGTGTAAATGCAGCGGAACACAGCCACATGCTGGGGTGTTAAACAGGTAATTGTTGAACAGGATGGACCATGGAACTGGGATTTAACTTTGGTTCTTCGGGAAAGCTCTGTCAACAGGGAGAGTTGATAATGCCCATGCAACTCTAGTGGGGTCACCGCCTGTTTGTAAGTGGAAAGGATTTTGTTTTAGTTACACTAGGAGAGAGAGAGAATATAGAGGAATCAACAGACAATCAACAGAAGATTTCCCTCCCAGGCAGTCCTTTCAATGGCAACAGAGGGGAAAAAATAGCCTTTCAGATTTTTCCCACCTCCCTTTAATAATGAAGAGATGAATCAGCCTTATTCCTTAATTCCTTTGCCATTAGGATGTCTGAAATCTCAGTAGAGATTAACACCAACAGATCCCATCTCTGGATTTCAGATTAAGGTTGGGCTGTCAGTGGGAGATGAGTCATGCTAACCAGTCAATCCACAAGCTATTTATTTTTCAGAAGAATTGGAATGATATTTACCTCTATAGACAAGTTCTAGATCATTAAGGGAATTAACCCTGCTCCCATTTCGGAGGCCCTCACACTAGTATCTATCTAGAGTTTCCAGCTGTATTCAGATGGCACAGAGAGGCAGAAAATGTCAGCTTTAAATCTGAAGTTTTCCCCTCTTCAAGGGATCTGAATTTAGTCTTTGGCAAGCAGTAAATCCAGCCTCAGGGAGTAGAGTTTGTAAAGGAAAAAGTAAGTGAGCTAGTAGCCTAGGTCCTGTTCTTAGATGTGGGTCATGTCCCTTCCAATGCGAAATGAAAAAAAGACATTATGAATGAATATTAAATCTTGTCCTGGACAAGAAAGGCGAGAGAGATGAAAAGAAGACACGGAAAACGAAGACAATAAAGAAAAGGAAAAAGAGAAAGGTTGAGATGGGGAAGAAGAATGATAAGGGGAAAAGGACAAAACTAAAAAGGAGAAAAACAGAGCAGAAGGAAGAAAGGAGGGATGGATTTGCTTATTTTTGTAGGACAGGCCATTTCTAACAGAAAGATCAGAGGCTATTTTTGTTATTCTTAAGTGAGTTCTACCACCAGCCAACATGTCATTTTCTGACAGGTAAATAAGACTGCTTAATTGGTCCCTGGTTTAAGAGTAGGAACACTGAGCAGAGCCAGTACCTTATGAATTGGGATCTTGTCCAATTTATGGTCCTAGCAGATGTGATCTCTTCAGGGTTCCACTGTAATGATAAATTGAAACATCTGAATGCTGCGTTCCCAGGTCCCAGTGCCCAGTTTTCTGAGTGGAGAAAGAGGATCTGATCAAGTTTCCTTCCAAAATGACAAATTGTGATTTCCAAAAACATGATTTAGTCCATTTGTGAGCCTAACAGGTGCAGAAGCCTAGGGAGGGTTGGGCGAAGGGGTGGGGGAGGTGAACCAAGGTCACCCAGAACCTGGAGGACTCAACTCTGGAAGTCACGTTCTCCTCCACAGATAAAGTCTAAGCGCACATCGAGTCAGAAACACTTTAAATCAAGGTGACACTAACAAACACTTTATTAATAATTAATATGTGATTAATGAAAATTGCTTTTTAGCAGATAAGTTGCTCTAAGTCACATTAGAGCATGTTTTAGGGAGACATGGATAAATATTTGTGTGCATTCTAGTTTATAAATGCTTAGTAATAGGCTCTCAACTTTCAGGTGCCGCAGGCTCATTTATCCCCATCAACTCCAGGCAGGGGAGTGAGACATCTTCTAATCGTTTATTTTCAGAATCCATTTCTATCAATCACATATTTATTATTATTAAGAAAATATTTGCACATGTTGCCCTTAATCTCAGGTTTTAGCTGTCTACTAGGAGGGAAGAGAGGCAAACAGGGAAAGAGTTCTGTGGATATTAGCTTGCTTACATCTTTTTGTCTTAGAACCAGATTCTCAACTGTTGTAAATGATGAGATCTCCATGAACCACACTGTTGAGATTCTGGCCTGGGCAGCTTGGCCCATCTGAGTCTTCTCTCATGGGGCAAGGAGGAGGATCTATAATGACAACTCTTCCTGGCTCTTTGGTTTTATTATCTCTTTTGTACAGGGCCCCTGTTACTCTAATATCTGAGCAGCTCTCAGTGAATGAAATTTATCTTTGCAAACCCTTTGTAGAGGGGAAGGGGGGTGTTTTTGTCCATAGTGCACTGAGCGGGTGCTGAGGCACAAAGAGACATAGTGTATGTGTAAGTTGGAGCTGGAAGTGTCATTTCCAATGGAACTAACATACTAAAAAGATCAGTGTAGAAGCAATAAGACACCTCAGCCACCCGAAGTATGATCCCATCTGAAACCTCAGGTGCATAATCAGGACAACTAGCCTGTTCCACCATGGGTGCACTTCTGTTTTTAGCACATTAGCTCTATCGGAGCTGGTGCAGGTATTTCTACTCCAGCTGGAAATTATACCTCCAACTGCAGTGAGGATGTACCCTAAAATGATTTGTCTGTGATCAGGGTAGGAATCAGAACCTGGGATTTTAAATCCCAGGCCAGGACCCTAAACACTGGAATGCCCTGTTTGGGAGATAAATGGGACCATGAAACATTTTTTTTTTCAAACTAGATCCTTTTCTGGGGCTGAGAGAGACATAGAATTTCTCTGAGGGATGGAAAAGGAGGAGATGGCCTTTGTACTCCCCATGTGCTGGATTTAGGCTCAAAGCTGCTGTAACTTGTACCAAAAATAAATGGCCATCAGTATTATCGTGGTATAGAGAAGCCAGGATTGAGCAGGTGGCAAAGGACCTGCAATACACTACTGAAGGATCCCCCCAGTGTTGGAGTGATGATCCTAGGACTGGCTAAACTAAGTTTAGGGCCACAATTGGGTTATGTCTACACTAGAAAAGTTAGGTCGACTTTAAGTCGACTTAACAGAGTCAACTTAAATTTTCTACTGTAGACATAGCCCCTTGTCAACCTTATTAAGTTGACTTAACTTAACACTTTAAGTCGACTTAATAAGGTCGATTTAGGTGCTAATCCACACTGGCTTTAAGTCGACTTAAGGAGTTGACTTTAGGCTTAAGTCGATCAAAAACAAGGTATTATTAAGTCGACTTAAGCTTACCTTAAGTCTACTTAAGGAAATGTTTAAGTCAACTTAATAAAAGCCCAGTGTGGACGTGGCTTTGTTTAGGTCAACTTAAGCCTCTTCAGTCAACCTAAGTTGCCAGTGTAGACACACCCTTAGATCAGAGCACAGTGCAAAATCGCAGCAGTGCAGGAGAATATCTGAGCTGAGGTTTTCAAATTGGACAAGGGTATTTAGACACATTCACCATTAAAATTAATTGAAGATATATAGTTAAATCCTCTAGATTGCACTGCCCATCTCAATTTACTCAGAACTATTTTATTTCACATTGGGAGGAGGAAAATGACAAACTCCATCCACTTAGCCAGGAAAGTTTTTAAAAGAATCCCTTTGTAGACACCTATCTGTGTACAGACCTCTCTGAACATTGAGCTCTGTGTGTAAGGGAAATTCTGTGAATCCTGGTCTGAATTTGCTTTAACTTTCCTGATGCCAATTTTACGTCTACTTTCTATCGCAGCGTACACGCTCACCAGCAGCAGCATTCCCAGAAATAGTGACTGATTGTGGAACATGCACAGATTGGTGAATTTTTGAATTCCTGTTCATGTGCACTCACACCGTCATACCTAATCATGAGCATGCTCACTCGTCTTCAGTCAGGGAGCAGAAACAATTTATTTATCTAAATACTTGCATGGCCCTCATCACCTTCTATGTGAAGGTCTCACCAGCATGATTACATGAATCCTCTCAATGCCTCCCTGGGAAGTCGGGAAATATTATCTCCATTACTGAGAGGCAAGACTGAGGTGGGGGGTAGATTATAGATGACTTGACCAGGGTCATACAGGTATTAGGTGACTGACTTGGCAATTGAACCTAGGTCTGATGCCCAGTTCATTTCTCTAACCAGATAGTACCACAGTGGTATAAGATTTGTGTCTGGTCAAAATCTAGTCCGTACAACTTGCAGTTGGGCTGTGGCATGTTGGAAGTGATTGTGGGCATTCTGCAATCTAAAAATCATTCCCCCAAATGACTGAGTGAATAATTTTAAATAATGAATAAATTTGGAATAAATAAATAAATTAGAAGCTGCTATGGGATGACTCATGAAGAGCGCACACATATATTGAAAAGCAGCAAATAATCCAATACACGTTTCTTTGAATTATCTGCTCATTTTGAATACCCACACCATTGCCTAGCATCGTAAGGAAGCAGAGCACCTTAGTGACCAGAGCCCTGGGTTAGCGCTCCCTAGTTCTGTTCTGCTCCTTAACTCTGCACTGGCCTGTTGGGTGACCTTGGGGAAGTCACTTTCCCCCTTTCTGTCCGTTTCCGCCTGTAAAATCATGTGAATGACACTGATCTCTGGCTTGTGATCTATATAACAGCTAGGGCGTGGCGTCATCACCTATGCATAGTGAGTGAAAAATGCTACACCAAAAAATACAATGCATGAGACAACAGTTGTGCAAACAAACAAATCCAGACACTCCCATGCTGCCTGTGCCGAGTATGTGCAAGGAGCATGATTCTGGGTTTTGCTTCTGTGTATGATTTGTGGAAAGCAAGTCTGTTCACGCAGCAGTGGTCAGTTTTCTAGTTCTCTCTGGGCTTTTCCTGTTGACTCATGTCACCGCTTCTTATTCTGTGTGATGCTTCCTGTGAAGTAGCCATCACAGGTTCCCCTTCTGGGTGACTCCTGCGAGTGGCTGGTCTGACCTGTTCTCTATTACTTGGTTCAACCTCCCCTGAACACCAGCCACTGAATAATTCAATATGAGATGCTCTAGGGTAGACCACCAGTCTTTCATGTCTCCACAGGTGGTATGACAAAGGAAACACAGACCCTGCTGATGAAAAATAGATGACGAAACATGTTGTCCCCTCACCTCTTTGGTATCCAGCTATTTATAAATAAACATATTTAATACTATCTCTTTTCTTACAAATGCTCTCTGTCTTTTTCTTCCTTTTCCATTGCCTACCAACCTACTTCTGTGTTCTCCTCACCCTTTTATCGAATTCATCCCCAGTATTTAAAAGTAGGAATAACAGTAACAATCTCTCTACTTCCTGGACTGTAAGACAAAAAGTTTGGTTAGCTTCTAGGTTTTTGTCACGGGTGTGTGTGTCTGTGTACGCGCACACATATGTTTTTAGTGTAAGGATGTCCCAGTGGCTGCTCTGCTAATCTAGGTATCTGGGGTCAAGTCCATACTCTTCTATAGATGTCCTAGGTGACCTGAAGCCAGCTACTTAGTTGCTCTGTGCCTTGGTTTCCCCTCTGGAATGTGGGGAATAATAGCACTGCCACCCCATAAATAACTCGGGGAGGTGCTTAACTGCTAGGATAGTGGGAGACATATGAATTGCTTAAATAGTGTCTTTGTTGAATAACCGACTGGGGGAGGAGGGATGTTTCTCTAGATCTTTCTCTGTGAAGAATGTGAGGGAAAGCAACACCAAAAAACGAGTTTTGAATTTAGTCATGGACACACTGAGATTAGCGGAGAAAACGACACAGGAAAGGCGGTTTCATAACAGGGCAGAGTTTTAAGATGTCACAAAGTGTGTCCTGTTCACTCCTGAGCACACTTTACTTCCCACGAAGCCGATGGAAATATATGGCAGCTTGTGGCATGGTCTCCTCGTCCATCCATCCATCCATCCATCCATACACACCATCCATACACACCATCTATCTGTCTGTCTAATCTGCTAAATCCTAAGTGAAAGAGTTCAGTGAACCCTTTTAGATTAGGACATGTGAGAGCCACTCTGTTACAGGCCCACGGAGGGACCTTGTGGGGCCAGAGGGAGTCGCTGTGGTCCAGGCCAGGAGGTCACAGTGCTGTGTCGTGAAGGGAAGCCTGGCTCAGTCAGTAATGTTATCGAGTGAAAAGCAAGCTTTTCTAATGCCCCGTTATAGGCCGTTCGTTATGGTAGCTCCTGTTATAATTAAACTCTTCCTTTAATGAGACGCTAAATCCAGCCTACAAGGAAGGCTTAGGGTGGATTTCTACCTGTGCCCGGAGACATTTCCACCCCTCCTGCTCCTGCCTCCTCCTGAAACCTTGGCGTGAGGTGCCTGTTAGTAGCTGTTAATGGTTCATGGGGAGACTTAATCTGCACCTCCCCTAATTAGTGTATTTTTAGCCTTATGGAATCTGGGAAGAGGTGGTTTCTGTGGAGGTGCCATCCTGCTAATGGCCAGAAAGGAGCAGAGGGCCAGATGCACAGTGGATTTAACCCTTTCTTGGGCTTCCCCTGTGAAGCCCTGAAAGTGCTTTTCAGTCAACATGGCCTCCCTCTGTTGTGGCTTTTGAAAGCCACTGTTCTGCTGCAGGCAGTGCCATGGGACAGACCCCATGGAGGGGCCTGTGACAGATGGAGTCCCTCCAGGGATACTGGAGGAGTACACGTAGATGATGATAGCAGGAAACAGGGAATGCCCCCCTTTGTCCCAGCCTCACGCCTGCCCTTCACTCACATTGCTGGCATGAATAATACCCAGATGCTGGCAAACAAAGGACAGATCCCCAGCCGATGGAAGTCAGCATTGCTATTTGACAGCTGAGGGTCTGGCCCAGAGGGTGCTGCGAGAGATCGTGAGCCCGGCAAATCATGGATTCTAATCTCACCTCTCAGTGACTCCCCTTAGGTGAAGCTTCAGATTCCCCATGTGTGAAACCTGCCTCACCGCAGAGCTGCAGGGATTCTGCAGTGTTTGGGCCACACTTTGAAGGGGAAGGGCGCTGTATGCAAGTGCTAATAACTCTTACTACACAGCAAGACCTGCCAGGGAAATTAATGAAGGGTAAATTTTTTAAAAGCACTGGAGTCCTATTTTCAAGAGTGGCACATAGGAGTCTAAGCCTCATTGAAAGTCGGGGGAGACTGAGATTCAGAAAAATCTACTTTCAAATAGGTTACCAGGGAAACAAGTTTTATAGTATTAGGTCAAATTTTCCAAAAGCATCTAAGTGACTCGGGAAAGAGAAATTCTGCTCCAATAGACTATGGGGTAAACATCCAAGGGAAAAGGTTATTGTTTAGAGCTTGACTGAACAAGGCGTTAAGCATTGTGCGGATGGGAACAGTCCTAGGTAGGGTATTTAGTTCCCCTGACAAAGGACTCAGACCTGAAGTGTGTGGGGTTGCCTGGGTGTACCTAGGGCCATAATTATATCCCTAGTCTCAGGTGGAAAATCAGTGGGAATTTTGCCTGGCTAAGGAGTTAAGGACTTCAAAACTATTTATAAATGTCAATGATTTAGGACTTCCCCCCACCTCTGGGGTGGGGGTTGTCATTATTATTCCCACTTCACAGGATGAAGCACTGAGGCTCAGAGAGGTTGAAATTACTGACCTTCATTTTAGATGTTTAAAATAATACACCTAAACCCAAAACTAATATCTCATAGAATAGAATCATAGAATCATAGCCTATGTCTACACTTACTAAAATTAGTTCTAATTACTTAGTTCGAACTAACTAATTCAAACAAATTTTAGTTGGTTCGAATTAGCTTAATTCGAATTAGCATGGCCACACTGTAACATTAGTTAGAACTAAGCTAGAATTTGCTTAGTTCGAATTAGCGAACCTCATTCATTTCAATGGCCGGTTAATTCGAACTAAGAAATTAGTTCGAATTAACATGGTCACACTGGCTAATTTGAACTAGTTAGTTCGAATTAAAGCCTTACTTCTGAAGCCCTATTTGAACTTATTAGTTCTAATTAAGGAAGACCTTAATTCGAACTAACTAAAGCCTAGTGTAGCTATGGCTTTAGTTGGTTCGAATTAAGCCTCCTTAATTCCAACTAACTTGCCAGTATATACATAGCCATAGAAACTGGAAAGGACCATGAGAGGTCATTGAGTCCAGTCCCTGCACTCTTAAACCATCCCTGATGGTGTTTGTCTAACTTGCTCCTAAAAACTTCCAATGATGGAAATTCCACAACCTGCCTACACAACTTATTCCAGTGGTTAATCACCCTGACAGGTAGGAATTTTTTTCTAAAGTCCAACCTAAATCCCCCTTGCCATAATTTAATTGCCATTGCTTCTTGTCCTATCATTGGTGGTTAAGGAGAACATTTTTTCTCCCTGTTCCTCGTAACAACCTTTTAGGTATTTGAAAACTGTTGTCATGTCCCCTCTCAGTCTCCTCTTTTCCAGATTAAACAAACCCAGCTCTTTCAATCTTCCCTCATAAGTCAAGTGTTTCAGACCTTTAATCATTCAAGTTGCTCTTCTCTGAACTTTCTCCAATTTGTCCACATTTTTCCTGAAGTGAGATGCCCAGAACTGGACACAATACTCCAGTTGAGGCCTAATCAGGGCAGAGTAGAGCAGAAGAATTGCTTCTCATATCTTACTTACAAGACTCCTGTTAATATATCCCAGAATGGTGCTTGATTATTTTTTTTGCAACAGCGTCACATTGTTGACTCGTATTTAGCTTGTGGTCCACTATGACACCCAGATCTCTTTCCGCAGTACTCCTTCCTAGGCAGTCATTGCCCATTTTGTATGTGTGCAATGGATTGTTCTTTCCTAAGTGGAGTACTTTTCACTTGTCTTTATTGAATTTTATTCTATTTATCTCAGACCATTTCACCAGTTTGTCCAAATCATTTTGAATTGTGATCCTATCCTCTAAACCACTTGCAACTCCTCCCAGCTTGGTATCATCGGCAAATATTATAAGTGTACTCTGTATGCCATCATCTAAATCATTGATGAAAATATTGAACAGAACCAATCCCTGTTGTAACCCGCTCATTATGCCCTTCCAGCATGACTGGGAACCATTGATTACTGCTCTCTGGGAGTGATTATCCAACCAGTTTTGTACCCATCTTATAGTAGCTCCATCCAGGTTGTATTTCCCTAGTTTGTTAATGAGAAGGTGATACAAGACCGTAACAGGCCTCATTTTGATCATTTCTGAACAGCACCCAGTGCTTTCCAAATGTTGGCCTGTGCATTCACACAGTTTGTGATGGAGCTAGAAATATTGCTGAGGCTCTAAATTTTCAGAACTACCTCCATTTTTGGAGGCTCAACTTGAGGCTCTTTAAAGAGGACCCAAATTTCAACAAGTGAGTGCTCAACACTTTTCTGAAAATCAGGACCCTTTTGGTATCCCCAGATTGAGAACCCAAAATCAATTCAGTGTTGAAAATTTAGGCCCAGTATTGCTGAACCACACAACTCAGACACCTCCATCTGACTGCAGCCCCTCATCTCGATGTCCACTCTGGGACTACGAGTAACCCCACGTGTCACATCCAGCCCCTAAGAATGACCTTCATTTACCCATCATTTTTTGGCACAATTTCACCATCTTAATCATGAAATTCAGGTGACCCACGCTCCCCACATAACTGTATCAAAGGACATATTCGCTTGTTTTCCTTTTGATGCATTTGTGTGTGTGCGCTGTCATGTCTACACACACATTTTTACACACAAACACACCTATATAAAATCAAGCCCAAACTGCCTCCTCTCAGGGATGAGTATTTTCTCTATCAGGTTCAAGCTGAATCTCAGGTTCCAGGGCACAGTGCCAGCATTTCATTTCTTCAGCGAGGTGCTACTTCTGGAATATTTGCACAAGCAGTCCCTGGTAGAGAGGGAAGGGAGGGGCTGTCAGAAAAAAGGCCCCATGCTAATCTCCTTCAAGATGGGGGCCCTTTTGGAAACCTGATTTAATATTCATGGTCTTTAGGTAAATAGTCTCTGAGTCAGGCTGTCAGTTTCTGCAAATGTGGCTGTCTCACTGAGCTTCTGCACATTTATCAGTGAGTAAACAGTGACAGGAGTAGGGGGATTAGGGAATTAAATTAGTGTGTAACCACTCTCATTCTCAAGTTTTTGGCATTGCCTTGTGTGTGTTTTGTTCCAAGAAGTTTAGAAAAAAAAATCACACACAGACACACACATAGTGGAAATCGTTGGTCTCCTTTTTCTCGATCCAAATGAGATCATTGCAATCAAAATCAAGTAAGCAATAGGAAAAGACTGGTTGAAATTTACAGGTTCTGATCCAGATCTTCTGTTTTCTTTTGGGGAGTCTTTTGAAGATTCCCTAGTGAGGTTTCCCAGCTGAACTGCTGTGTTCCAGTGGGATGAGCTAGCAGGGGTTGGCAACCTGGGGGCGGGACCAGCAGAGAAAAGGGTCAGGGCCAACAGGCAAAAGGGGCGGGGCTAGCAGGGAAAAGGGGCCACCACACATGTGCAGCTCTTGCAGCCCCAACCCCTTCTGGGGGGTGAGACCAGCAAGGGGGAGCAGCCACAGGGCCAGGAGCCCTGCATGCCATTGTGAATGGGCATGTTTGGCACACGTGCTAGAGGTTACCGACCTATCTAGCCCTTCCCTTCTGTAACAGATTTTTTCTTTACCCTACCCCACCGGGCACAGACTCTACCAACTGCTTAGTAATGATGAGGTTGAAAGCTAAATATGAAAGCGGCCAGCCTGTGCCAGTTTCTTACCACTCTTTATTACCATGCTCTGACATACATACACTCACTCCATGGTCCCCTCTGCTTCCTTATTCAGCTGAACTCATGGCTATTCTAAATCATGGGAATTGGGTCTAGAGCTAGGTTCCATCTAGATTCTCTTGAGCCATGCAGGATTGTTGTTCCCTATTGTATAAGCTATGAGCTCCTAAACAGGAGCCAAGGATGGACTTTTGCCATGCACTTTAAATGACATGGGCCCTGCTAATAAACGACCCAAACCAATGGTTTCCGATGGACACCTTTGGACTCTACCAAGTGTATGCCAAGTGGAGGGATAGCGTGTTTGCCTGTTCTTTGTTCAGCACCATGGAGAGAGCATGCCCACTTGTCCTTCAGGAGGGCGCCTAAGGGCATAAAATGGAGAAAGTGGAAAGAAAATGGACTTTCTTAGCCATCCCAGTGTCTTTCTCAGTTTGTGCTAAGCCGATCCATTGGCATATGTCCTACTGCAAAGATGGGCTGGCAGCATTTCTCCCTCCAGCCTGCAAGATTTGACTCGTACATTCTGCTGCTGGTTTTCAATGCTCTATCTCCTCAGCTTCGTTATTACCATCAGGCAGTGGTTAAAGTATAATTTGATGGGCCCCGGAACTCTCCTAATCTCCGGGCCCCCTTCATGCATGTTTTGGCCCCAGCCTAGGTAGGCATTTGCAACCACTTCTAAGTACCACATGCAATGGTTATCGATCCACAAAAATATTTATAATTTTATATGGCCTTTATGTCTATAGCAATTATTGTCACGAACTAGTAAACACTGCATAACATAATAAGTATTGTGATTATCAACGGTGGGGCATAGGAGCTGCCAGCAGCCAGGGTAGGACGGAACATGCGTTCTGCCAGATTTTTCTATTTTTAGGGGCCCTGGAACTCTGGCCCCTCAAATTTGTGGGCCCCGGAACTGCGTTCCGGTGTGTTCCATCTTACTTTAACCCCTGCCATCAGGCCCCGCAGAACTGCATAAACCACTCACACTCTGAAACTCTCCCCAGGTTCTCAGTGTCTTATGCACCAGTCTTAGGGGAT
Source organism: Pelusios castaneus (assembly GCA_007922175.1). Lineage (NCBI taxonomy): Eukaryota > Metazoa > Chordata > Testudines > Pelomedusidae > Pelusios > Pelusios castaneus. The sequence continues at coordinate 3,178,027 of ML685885.1, read as the reverse complement.
CACCCTGCTGGGAGTATGGCTCAAAAGTGTGCCTTAATCCAAGTCAATGGGATCAGGTCAGTAATAGTGTCTACATAGGATAAGTTCCAAAGGGGGAGCCATGTTAGTCTAGTTCAGCAAACAAATAAGGAGCCCTGTTGCACTTTTAAAGACTAACAAATTTATTTAAGTTCCCCATCTTCAAAGCGTCTAACGAAGTGGGATTTTCTCCCATGAAAGGTCATGTGATAAATAAATTTCTTAGTCTTTAAAAGTGCCACAGGACTCCTTGTGTACATAGGATGATGTTTGCAGAGTCGGACTCCATTTGGTTTCAGGAGCTGAAGCATGTTACGCTCTCCTGGTGGGCATGCATTCAATTAACCCGCGCCTGAGTGGTTTTGGGCTGGTGGGAGCAGAGGTCTTCATGTGTCCCCTGATCCTTGCAGGGGTGGCATGGTGTGAACTGTGCCATCTGCACCCTCCCAGCCCAGAAGATCTAGGAGCCAGGCCTCTGCTTAATGTTATATTTGGGGGGTGGGGATCTGTGAGCTACCTGTGGGGAATGGGTGTAGGTGGGTTTTCAGGAGTAGAGAACATTCACATGAGTTGGCTTGAGCCCCAAACTCCAAGCCAACTTGGAAGGGCTGGATAATGTGCTGTGAAATTGGCCAGTGGTATACAGCTCTGATTTCCAGACACTCACAGGAAAAGAAGAGTGCCATAAAATGGAAGATGCCCCTTTATTCCTCCACATACTCCCATTCAATTGTATTCCCATTTTAGGGCTGACTGTGTTTGGGATTTCCACTGAGGATAGAAAAGGATGCTAACGCCTTGAAGCAATGGCTGGGGCTGAACAAATAGCCATGCAAAAGCTAAAACGGCTGCTGTGGATGTGGTCTAAAGTCCTCTAAGCCGTGTAGCGTGCTCCCTGCCTAGCACGCCTTCCTCCACATGGCACATTTCATATCAGCAAATGAACATGCACGCCGCCCAGCTGGGAAAGCAGTGAGACAGATGCCGAGAGATTGTGTCCCCTATTCCCAGGGATATGTTCAAAGGGAAACAAACCAAGTCCCTTTTTCTTCTTTCCTATCTTCAGCACTCTCCCCCCTCCCCTTTTATTGCCTTCCCTTGGCATTTCTCTTCCCTGTTTACCTTGTGGTTTTTGGCACTTCTTTTACTGTACTTTACTGGAAAATCAAGTGCCTATAGACTGATACTCCTGTTTCCATGGACGGGGGCTGGAGAGGAGGATAGGAGATTGTTTCGCACGCACCCACTGGCTTTCCCCATGCAGCGATTCTTTCAATAGGAGGGCAGACTTTATCCTATTTCCTCTGGATAGTCGGAGGGTGTTAGGAGTCCAGAACGTGCTGGTCCCCTGAGCTCAGGTCATATTTGGAGAGCCTCGGACCTCCACGTTGCCCATGTCTGCCATGGGCTCCCTGCCCTCAGGCAGCTCCATAGTGCGGTGGAGTGGGGAGAGGTATGTTAATGCTCACATCCCTGAATGGCTGAGGGGAGTGTGATGGTGTAGACAACAGCCACCACCCCCAATGGGACATCTTTTGCTGGGCCAACCAATCATGCCCCCCCTCTCCATCCTGCAGCTGTGATCTGCCTGTCTTCTCCCCTCCCTCCAGCAGATCAGGCCCTTCCGCAGCAAGCCCCCCTTTCCATATACAGGTCTCCTTGATGCCTGTGTGGGATGTAGACTCCGAAATTCTTTCTACGCAGAGTGCCTCTCTAATTTTCTCCAAAGGTATCAGTGGCTCTTGGAAGGTTAATTACTGTTGTGCTGGAGACCAGACACTAAAAAAAACAAAGCAAACAACCTGCGGGCAGTTCTGTGACCCGAACAACAAGGGGATGATGCTGGAGCCCAGGGATGGCTCTTAATGGGATGTACTTGAGAGAAAACAGACCGCTGGCATAATCAGCACTATGATTAAGGGGTTTCTTTGCTTTCAGTAATGTAATATTGTCGCCTAACACAGGCGGGATTAATCAGCCGCCTCCTGCATGTTTGGAGCCAGCGGGCGGGAGGAGGAATGGAAGTACCCATTTTAACTGCAGTGGGTTTTGTGGTTATAGCTGGATGAGGGGAACCCTGGGCCTCTCCTGGAAATGGCACTACTGTGGCTTCTGTCAGACGGAACAACGCTGCCTAATGCATTATGGGCTCGTCTGCCTCTCATTTAGAGATCACAAGCTAATGAAGGCACAATCAAGATATTGATGCTGCTGCTAAAATTTCAGCTTTGGGTTGCAACTTACTAAACAAAATACAGGAGCTAGGGATGGTCTAAACCTTTCCCAGCCACACATGCACAGAACTACAAAAGAGCTAAGCAGGAGGTCATTGGGATATTGCAAACGTACAAAAAGAATGCCGTGGGTTCCAGATTTTTTTTTCAGTGAATAAAATATTTGTAAAAAAAAAAATGCAGTTTTTCAGGGTATAAAAACTATCCACCAATTCTGACTGAATTCAGAGACTAGTTTCAGTCAGGAAAAACACCTCAAAACCAACATTTTGGGAAAGTGCAATCTGGTTAGAAATTTGATTTCCAGTTGATGCATTGGGGTGAACACACTTCCCAGAGTCCTGGGGTTTAGGGAACCTTTCAGTGTTTGTCTCAGAAACTAGATGGGGTTTGCCAGCCTTTCTTTTCTCATTCAGCTCATTTTGAGGTTGATGAAATTGAAAATCTTTCCCTAGCTAAAGGAAGAACTCTGTATGCTGTGTACGGATTTGCAGCAGCCCCTACCTCTTTGTATAATGGACAGACATTTAGACCTGGTAATAGGTAGGGTAGATAAGATTTGGATGGATGGATAGGTAGCTAGTATGGGTATTTTTTTTCATTAGGATTTTTCTCTCTCCTCTCTGACACCTTTCACAGTCTGTTTTTCACCCTTTCTCATTTCTCACCCTGCTATTTTTTGTGTTTTTTCCCTCTCTGCCCCTTTGTTCACTTCCTCTCTTAATCAGAACAGGAACTCAATCACATGTGAGTGTGAGAGTTGAAATGTTCAAGCCTGTGATGTTCAAGTGGCTTTAGAAGAATTTCCCCTGGCAGCCCATTCATGAATAGATCTTGTAGGTTTAATAGGATAACCACCCACAAAGCTTTCTCTCCGTGGAATAGTCCTGACTCAGAATTTGCAGGAGACAGGGCTACTTTCACCTCGCGTTGTTCTGACTGCTACCAAATCATCATTACAAAGATAAAACACAATATAAGAAGCGCCTGCTTTTCCTTAAGGGTTATTCCAACTAGTGGCCGTATCATGACAGTCGGAACCGAGACACCCGGAACGAAAGGTGCTTAGCGCCCATAGCAATCAGAGGGAGCCCTTGGCAGATGGCTTGAGGAAGCCTCAATCCCTGGACTGTGCTCGGGGGAAAAACCTGTGTTGTCGCCATGCTTCTCAGCTGAGATAGAGCAGACCAGTGCTGTGGTGACTCCCATGACTCCAGGCTGGATCCTGACATCAGAATCAGCTCACAGGAATGGATGAGATGTAAATAGCAACACCCCGGGAGCAGTCCCAGGAGGCCCTGGGCCTCAGTCACAATTCTTTCCCTGTTTCCTCCTTACTGCAGGGGGTACAGCATGGGTGGTGGTGGTAGTAATTTATTGCTGGTTAATTACTGTAGGAGGAATTCCTGGTTTATTTCTGCTTCTTCCTCTGCCTCGCCCCTCTTCTCATGGCTCAGCCATTGAGGCCAGTGAATTCAGGGTTGGAGCTGAGTCAAGATTTTCCACACACACAGCCACCTGCTGGGGAGAGGGAGTCAGAGGGCACCCATCGCTCACTCACTCCAGCACGCCTAAGGCCAAATCCAGGTAGCCCATGCAGAGGTGCAGTGATTGTGTTCTTCTTCCCTTGCCTGGGCCCCTAGCCCAAGTCACAGACGAACTGAAAGTCTTCCGTCCCCTTATGAACGATGGCCCCTCTCCCTCCACCCTCTCTTAGTAATCTGCACCCCTGACCCACTTCAGCTGCACACCTGGTGTGAGTAAAAGTTACTCACTCAAGCCGGGGCTGCAGGCGTAACCTACCAGCCTCCCGGGAGGAATGTCCCCTCATTCAGATCACATGGCACCTGTCGGAATGAAGGAACACAGAAGATTTGGCAGCATCTAGCCATTTGCAAGCTCCTAATTTCCTGTTCCAGTAAAGGGGTGTGAGCGTGAATTGAGGAGTTTGGATCGCAAAAGGGGGAGGAGGTAGGGGCAACGAGAAATGGGAGGGCCTGACCATAAACAAAGTGGAGACTATTTCTGATGCACTATTTGCCCAGATTAATACAATGTACAACGTAACAGCCCCTGCAGCGCCTTTGTTCCGGCAAACATTTGCTCTTCGGATTAAGCCTCGTTTCAGTTTATTTTCCATTTTGTTTATTTCCCCAAACCGCCTTTGAGCCCCAAGGGCTGCTGACGGACACGGGGACTCTCCGCCATCTCTCTTCACTGAAGTGGAACGGCGAGAATTGCATTTCTTTCCTTCTCCTCCTGCTCTCCTGAAGGGAGGGGGTGGAGACAGGACCCTCCTCAGTGAGCACAGCAGGCCTTCTGACACCCCATTGCATTTCACTGCCTGCGGTGAATTGTGTTAAAGGTTGAGGCAATTTGAAATTAAAACTCCCACAGTCTCTCTCTTTCTCCCCTTCCCCATTCACACTCTTTTTCTCATCTCGGGTATCAGCTTCAGGAGTGAGTTAGTTGAAACAATAAGAATATCCATTGTCAACCATCTCCTCATGGGATCAACTCACTTTTCCTTTTTTCTCCTCTTTCTGTTTCTCTTCTCCATGGTATTTTAGTGATAGAAGAGAGGGTCTTCTTCCAGACTTCTGATCTTGGGCAGGAAATCTGTCTGTCTCTCTATACACTGCTTTAATCTCCCTACCTGCTTACCCACCCACTTCTCTCTCTCATGCCCATTTGTGCCTATGCATTTCTCCTCTGCATCACTCTCTCTAATCTAATCTAAAATAAAATAATCTAAACTAATCTAATCTAATCTACCTGCCCGTACTTTCTCTCATGCCTATCTGTGCCTGTGAGTTTCTCTTCTGCCATATCTGCCTAAGCCCTAGCTACATCATTTAAGAGTGATTAGTATGGCAGTCCAAGAAGAGGGCATTTTCTCCATCTCCCCACCCACTCTCTGCATGGCTTCTTTAAGGGCGGCAATAATCCTGCTGACCATTCCTTAGCCACCTTTACCTTGCAAAGAATTGTGCCTTTCGTGGTGCTCTGAAAGACTAGAGGGTGGGGGACACAAGCCTGTAGGAAACAGGGAGAGATTATCACTGTAAATTTAAGTCCCAGAGATTAGGACCATTCCCCCCTCCCACCCTCCATGCATTTACATCCCTGGATTCCAGGAGGGAGAGTAGCTTTTAGAGGCAAAGCTTTATTTGTGGCTTGGGAGAGACACAGGGCTGGTTATATTTCAGTCCAATAAGCATCCCTTAGTGGAACTGTCCTCACAAGTGCCTTCCGCCGTTGACCAGTCCCTCTAATGCTGCATGTGAGACGGGCTGTCGCACGCAGCAAACCGTGGATTTCACTCCCACCGCTAAGGCATATATTAGAACAAGTAAACCCTGATCTGTGCGCCGGGCTATAAAACGCAGGCAGGGCACTGACGATGTGGCAGTTAAGCAGTGTGGCAATTAGGAGGGCTTAATTTCTGCCCCATTAATTTCCATCTCCCCACAGCGAGGAAGTTTAATAATAGGACCAGGCTCTGAAGGTTTTGTTTCTTCAATCTGTATTGTTTCTAACAACGTAACCAGGTAAATGCCTTGATAGACTAGACCTCATAACTAAGATAGCATTACTAATTTGATTATGTCGCTGTGACATTATTAACCCGCTCAAGCATCCTCTGGATGCTTGGCTGCATCTTGAATTATATTCTACATATCCTTCCCCACAAGTATCTCAGGATTTTCTCTCTCTCTAATCTGTCATCCGCTAGCCCTACGGTATTCCACAGCCATCACCCATAATACTCTACCTTCCCAACAGTGGCTACGTGTCCTATCCATCCAGCTATCATCACATACCTCATGTGGTATTGTACGTGTTCTTTGAGTTTCGGCTGTCTCGAGGGAGGCCTCATACCCACCCCCCAATAAACGCTACCAAAAAATAATTTCACTGTGACTGCACCACCCAGTCTTTGCAGACTTTCTCTGCCTGCTATCTCTCATCATCCCATTATGTATGTATCTTACTGTAGTTCCCAGGAATGCCATTCATAAACCCAGGCTCTGTTCTCCTAGGTGCTGTACACACATGGAATAAAACGATGATCCCTGCCTCAAGGAGCTTACAATCTAAATGTAAGACAACAGATGGATACAGACAGGGGAGTACAGGGAATCAATGAGACCCCATTGCTCAGGATAAAAGCTAGGCAGTGGCCTAACCATTGTCAATTTTTTATATGCTATGATTTTAAGTTTTCTTTGAAAAGCATGGCTTTTTACTTTTAGGTGTGTATGCCTTCTAACATAGAGTGGTCTTGAGCCCTTACTGGGACCCTCCAGATCCTACCATAATACAAAGAAAACATAATGAATAATATCAAAATGACGAGCGCCAGAAAATATCTCATAGCAAAAAATCTTGCATTGATTCTTGGAGCACTGCTGATGTGACCTACCAGATCTTTTCCATTTTCAAAACCTATGATTCTCTGATTATAGTAAGCAAATAATAATAAGTAAGAAAGAGGATGGCTTTTTCCCCACACTGTCCACCCACCACCCAAAAATAAATAGCACATTAGCTGTTTTCGATTTCTTTGTTCAGCAGCCCCCAACAAGAGCAGCTCCGATGATTAGAAAGAGAAAAGATGCTGATGGTGGAGAGAGATGGAGATCCGCAGCCTTTATTTCAAAGCGGTCGGATTCTAATGCGCACTTGGTTTGCGTTCTGTCTCATTTGCAGGACGCTCGGAAGAATCAGCTTCGATTCGTTCCTTCCACTAGTTTGTAACAATGCGAGGGGTTAAATAAAGAGGCCTGATTACACCATTTACCAAAACATGCCAGTATGTCACATTTCAGTAGGGGCCCAGGGATGTTACTGAGTGCAGCCGGCTCTTCAGAGCTTCAGAGAAAGTCAAGTAAGGGGTTGATTTTTTTTCCTTCTTTTCTTCCCCTTTAGGCCATTAGTTGCCATAACAACAGAATGCATTTTGTTGTTTCCCCTTACTGTCGCAGTGTCCCATGATTTTTCAAATAGAGCATTTAAAAAAAAATGGAGTCTACCCCACACGTGTGCACGGCACACACACACACACACCCCTCCACTCTGTTGCAGACATGCACACAGTTTACCACACATAGATGCTCCAAACCCCATCACAGACACACCCAGGGCACATGCATCTGCAATGACACCCACCGCCAACCATAAGCACTTCCATATTTGTGACTTACCACATGGCAGACAAAATAAGACACAATACACACACCGCTGTGCCCCCACTACAACAGAACCCAACACCCAACTTTCCACTGACACACAGCTTCAGTTCAGTAGGCCACATACACACATGACCCCCTTCTCCTCATCACACAGCAACACTAACACACAGTACTTGTTGCACACACACGCATTATACATGTGAACTACACACCTGCTATTGACAAGAACATAAACACAATTTAGCATGTGAAGGGTTTAGCTCTCCCCTGCATGTGTGTGCATTATACGCATGAACCACTCGTCAGGTCCCACACAGGTGCTGGGTACACGCACAGAATAAGCTTCTACACAACACAGGGGAAGAAGAAAAAAAGAAGAAAAGGGATGTATTGTCAAAAATAAAGCTCAAGATGGAAAAGGGAGTCCTGACGGGCTCTGAAATTTTGACAATTGTAAAAAATACTTAACCAGGTGAGACCATCAGCAGATGGATGGTGGATGTCCTGAGAGCCGCTACTAAGAATACCTCCACTTTACTAGGGAGCACAATTCAGCTCCACGGGTGCTCTCCTTCATTCTTGGGGAGTGAAAAAAAATTACCGCACAGGCTCTGAGTTTAATTGCTCTATAATGCCATCTTGTGGCTCTTTGGCTCATGCATCTAATCAGTCCCTGTTTGTCACATTACACACCAAATGAGGCAATTGTCATGCAATCTTCAAACGTAAGAAATGGGAGAAAGAGTGAGGGGGGTTTTGCCGGGCGGGAGAATGACATTTTTCCTTAGCTGCCGTTGTTAAACTACGAGAGGTGCTGGCCAGAGCATGCATCTAGTGGGATTCACCAGCCGCAAAGCAGAGCTGGGTAGGAAATGGCTTTCCTGTATCCTAACATTTTTTTAGATTTTGGGGGCGGGGAGCAGAAAGAGTCTTATTCTCAATTCAGATAAAAATTGAAATCTTGAGAATTTTCACAAACTGAATGCCCCCTGTCCTGAATATGGCGCATTATTGAAAAGTTTTATTTCATTTCAAAATGAAAAATTGCAATTTTGACTTTTTATTTCCTATAATTAGTTTAAACTTCAAATAGGCATCTTGAACTGTGATTTTACACTTGGACAATTTAGATCTCTCTCTTTTTTTTTTTTCTTTTCCTAACCTTTTCTGAGTCCAAACATTCTTCAGAATCCACTAACTGTCTCCTGGGAAGTTTCAGGTTTGTGAGTAGGCATCTTCTGATAGGCGGAAAGGGCAGGGGGGAAGGGGATTTTGCTGAGAAACTCCCAACCCGCTCTAGTATCAACCTCATCAGACACTCCAAAAGAAATTGTGGGGTCACCAGGAATGCAACCCCAAACAAATGTGATGGTGCTGGTTTATTGATGTATTTGTATTTTATGAAAGATCAGGCCCTGGGATATTATCTGTTTTGTGGCAATGGATCAGCTGTCTTATGAGATGAAAGAGCAGAGAGATTTTCTATGCCTTGTCTACATAGCGAGTGACTGCAGGGCAAGCCAGGATGCCAATCTACATCACACTGGTTTGTAGTTTTGAAGCAGCCTGCAAGGACCCTTCTACGGCAGAGTGGAAGCGCCATTTCACAAACGATTACTTGAAAACGCACTATGCTAAGTCACTCCCTGGGACTTTCCCTGAGCTCCGGCAGTGTGTCCACATGGAAAGTGACTGTGTGCCAACCTGGTGCACTGTAGAGTCACGCCGTGGCTTGGTACACACTCCCTCATGGTGTAGACATGGCTTTCTCCAGTTCCTCAGGAGCACCCGATTCTGGTTTCACTTACCCTGCTGCTATAAATCCAGGGCAGCTCAGCTGAAGTCAGTTCATGGGCACCTGTGTAGCTCAGGAGTCAGTGGAAGGTGACTCATGCTGAGAACGTCCTGGCCCTTTGTTGTATGTACAGCAGAGGATTGTAGGAGCTAATTGAAAATTGTTTGGAAATTGAGCTTTTCTCCTTTCTAAATAAAATCAAAGGTAATTCTGAAACCAAAGCTCATTTGTATTTCACATAGGTTCAGACTTAAATTGCCTGGATCCAAAACTTTCTGCAAAAAATCAGATCCAGAGCTAGAGGAAGCCTTTATCCCAGTTCTCAGTTCCTGTTTGGAAGTGAGTGATCTCACAAGAACAGGTTTCCTTGGAAGATTTCAGTGTAAGGTGAGGGCGGTCTCAGGAGGACAGCTGACCTGGAGAAACATCTCCTTTCTGAGCTGGTGAGAATCTTAAAAGAGACTAGTCAGGGACAAAACCTTGTGGGAACATTTCAGGAAGATTCTTCAGTCCTGATTCACCCTCAGACTTGGCCCACTTGTTCACCTTAATCCACATGTCCAATTAATAATTATTATTATCATTATTAATATTAACAGCATTAAATAACAATGATACAACTAGAAAGGGAAGAACAAATATACACACAGGCTCTAGTCATGCAGTCCCTACTCAGACAGGACTCCCACTCGGATCAGTGAGGTACACGAGCATGTGCTCTAAGATTACGAACTTCAGTGGAACAAACAAGGAGTCCTGTGGCACTTTTAAAGGCTAAGAAATGTATTTATTGCATGAGTTTTCACGGCAGAAAATCCCACTTCATCAGACGCTTGAAGATGGAGAACTTACAGAATGGGAGGAAAAATAAATGCAGGGAAGTGTAAGTCGTGACTTACATTCTGTTAGTTTCCCATCTTCAGAGCGTCTGACGAAGTGGGATTGTCTCCCACGAAAGCTCAAGCGATAAATAAGTTTGTTAGTCTTTAAAAGTGCCCCAGGACTCCTTGTTTGTTTGGCTGAACTTGACTGACACCCCCCCCCCCCCCTTTGGAACTTGTTAACTTCAGTGAAGTGCCTCTGAGTTTACACCGCTGTAGGTGGGAGCAGTCTGCCCCAATGGCATTTTTGCCTCAGTAATGACTAGGAATAGGCCTAGATGGGGTCAGCCCAGCAGCGTAGGCCTGACCTGAAGTCAGCTGAAGTCCCATTCACAATCGACTCTGCATTATGTCTTTGTTCCTCATATCAGGAAACTTTGTAGAAGGAAAGACCGGTTGGTTTAAAATGACTACAGAGCCACAAACGTTACACTGGGAAACACCCCGTGAAGTTTCATGAGTCACCTGTACTTAGTTTGTGCCTAGGCACCTCCAGGCTTAGCAATGTACAGCTTCAACACCTCTGGACTTGCTGAATAAGCTATGAAGTTAAAAAATAATTCTTGAGCCCTAGCATCGTTTTCATTACAATTTAAGCGCTGTGTGTTGCCCCTACACCAATGCAATGCAGCCCAGGACCACATTTAAAGAAACACACCTTTTTCATTGTTGTTCCTCAGAAAACCATGAAATAATTTGGAGGCAGCTGATATGTCGCTAATGAGGAAAGTAGCTCATTTATCCCCCTTGCATCAAAATAAAACATCCCCAGTCACTGACCATTTTTCATAAGAGCCGTTTTGTTGTCTCCACGGGTAGAAACCTGGCATGAGCAGCAAATTACCTGTGAATTACCTGCACAGTGGCCAAGAAGCCTATTTACCACCTGTACCTAAATTCGTTGCAGGGAGTTTGGCTCCTCTCCAGCGAGAACAAATATCAAGGACAAAATCATTTATAGGATAGCGCTAGGCATGGCTGTCGTGCTCTGCGGTTCGCAGCCAGGAGATTATACGGTGGTGAACCCAAACAGACTGCCAAGCAGCAACAACAGAAGAAACTTTTTCATGCATGTCTCGTGGAGATCTTAGTGTGGCGTTGATAGGAACCTGTTTGATCCCTGGAATGTAATGAAACATAAACCAAAATCTTGAGCGTTTGTGGCAATGCTCAGGTCATAACCCTGCACACAGAAACTTTCTGGGATAGCCATTCTGGCTGTGTGCGTTGCCTTATTCTGTCCTCACCCGTGTTCCTCAATGCTGCCCTGCAGCTACCATCATCAAAGAGGTTCCCCATGTCCTAGCCAGGCCTTTGATGAGGCAGCCAGCATGGATACCAGTTAGTGCTGTCTGGGGCAGCGGCTTTGCACTATGAGGATGGATCTACCTTGCAGGCGGAAATGTGCTTGTGGCTTGTCTAGACACACCCACGCTAGCTATACTCGCCGAAAACAGAAGTGAGAATGTGAAAGCATGGTCTTCGGTGCCAGCTGCAGGGAGGGAGATCAGGTAGACAGCACCAGCCAAACACCTGGGCATCTTAGCGTCAGAAAGAAAATGACACAGGTGGAGGTGTACCCTTTATTGCCAGAGAGTCAACACCCAGGATCAGCATCCAGGTTCATGTCCTGGCCAATGACCCAAACCTTCATTCTATCATGAGCCAAATCCCAAGTCCCTGAACTGAGATTCAGAGCCTGGCTTTAAAGCCTAAAGCTCAGGAGTATTGAAAGCCGTCCTTTCATTCAGCCAGTGCTACAATTCAGAATTTCAGCTGTGTTCCCGGGGACAGAGATCCTTCAGCAGCTGTCAGAGTATGTTTAGTCAAGTGGCAAAGTGTGACATGCCCTGAATTGGGGGTTCTGTCCTATAAAGGTGGGATCAAGCAGGGAACCTCAAAATTTACCTGTGGTGTCTTGGATTCTTTTAGGTATAGCCAGGGAATGTCTCTCGCAAGCTGTGTGGAACCTTCCTACCTATTCATTTCAGAATCTGACGCCATAGTTAAATTTAACTTCCTGTTACAAACAGCTCCTTGCTTTATTCCCCTGAGCAGTCTACACCCCTTTTATTTTTGCCAATCAAAATCCCAGTGGGGATGGATGTGTAGTCCACGCGAACACAAGGTATGTATTTGTCTCCTGTAGTGGCAATTCCACAAATAGCAGCCTCTGACTTAGATTTTGGCAGCTAGTTAAAAAAGCTGGTCTTACAACTCAAGGCTTGGGGGTTTTGCTTTTTTTAAAATCTCCAGAGGCCCCAGGTTCAATACTCCAGATGACATTTATGTGGGATGTTGATATAATGAAAGATTCAGAGATTCCGACCTTTTTAAGGTCCAGCTTGACAAAGCCCTGGCTGGAGTGATTTAGTTGGGGTTGGTCCTGCTTTGAGCAGAGAGTTAGACTAGATGCCCACCTGAGATCCCTTCCAAACCTAATTTTCTAGGATTCTATGAATTAGTGCAGTGAATTGGTGGGTAGGTGTGCATATGGGTACGTCACAGAATCCTAGAAGATTAGGGCTGGAAGGGACCCAGGAGGTCATCGAGTGTCCAACCCCCTGCTCAAAGCAGGACCACTCCCAACTAAATCATCCCAGACAGGACTTTGTCAAGTTACACCTTAAAAACCTCTGAGGATGGAGATTCCACCATCTCCCTAGGTAGCTCATTCCAGTGCTTCACCACCCTCCTAGTGACAAATCTTTTCCTAATATCCAACCTCAACCTCCCCCACTGCAACTTGAGACCATTGTTCCTAGTTCTGTCCTCTGTTACCACTGAAAGCAGCCTCGCTCCATCCTCCCTGTAAGCCCCTTCAAGGTAGTTAAAGACTGCTCTCAAATCCCCTCTCGCTCTTCTCTTCTGCAGATTAAACGAGTCTAGTTCCTTCAGCCTCTCCTCATAAATCATGTGTTCCAGCCCCCTAATCATTTTTGTTGCCCTCCACTGGACTATCCATTTTGTCCACATCCTTTCTGTAGTGGGGGTGGACACAATATTCCAAATGTGGCCTCACCAGCGTCAAATAGAGGGGGAATAATCACTTACCTTGATCTGCTGGCAACACTCCTACTGATGCAGCCCAATACGCTGTTAGCCTTCTTGGCAACAAGGGCACACTGTTGACTCCTATCCAGCTTCCCGTCCACTGTAACCCCCAGGTCCTTTTCTGCGGAACTGCTGCCCAGCCAGTCAGTCCTCAGTCTATAGCAGTGCCTGGGATTCTTCCGTCCAAGGTGCAGGACTTTGCACTTGTCCTTGTTGAACCTCATCAGATTTCTTTTGGGCCAATGCTCCAATTTATCTAGGTCACTCTGTGTCCTATCCCTGCCCTCCAGTGTATCAACCACTCCCTCCAGCTTAGTGTCCTCTGCAAGCTTGCAGGGGGTGCAACCCGCCCCATCCTCCATATCATTAATGAAGATGTTGAAGAAAACTAGCCACAGCACTGATCTCTGGGACACTCTGCTTTTTACCAGCTGCCAAGTAGACATTGAGCCATTGATCACTACCCATTAACCCTGATGATGTTCAAGATTCATGCTCCCTACTGAATGGTTTCAGAACTGCTACATTGTGTCATAGCCCCTCTATTAATTGTGGAGATCCTCCTTCTGGTGAAAAGTTAGGAACTTGTGCTTCTAAAGCAGAGGTCTCTGAGCTCTGTCCCTGATGTTGTTGGGAGGTTTCATGTATATGAAAGATTAATAGCTACAAAGTCCTGCATGGCCGCAGATTTCTTATGAGACAATATTTCTTAACTCTTTTACTGCATCTGTCCCCATCGAGTCTGTATTATGCTCTAATAGGGTGCTCACCAAAGTCATTTAATGACACAGAGGATGTTATGTGAAACAGAGCTATCAAACCCTGTTTCCAGAAATACAGCTCACCAGTACCTTTTTTTTTTTGTGATGGTACTCAGAGGTACTGAGCACTGGCACCTTTTCTGTGATGGTACTCTGGGGTACTGAGTACTGGTACCTTTTTTTGTGATGGTACTCAGAGGTACTGAGCACTGGCACCTTTTCTGTGATGGTACTCGGGGGTACTGAGCACTGGTACCTTTTTTGTGATGGTGCTCAGAAGTACTGAGTACTGGCACTTTTTTTGTGATGGTACTCGGGGGTACTGAATACCGGTACCGTTTTTTTGTGATGGTACTCAGAGATACTGAGTACCAGCACTTTTTTTTGTGATGGTACACGGGGGTTCCCTAGGGATGCCATGGAAAGAAGCTCCCTTGGGGTGGCTCCTTTTGGTGGTGACACACCATGAAGAGGAGCCACTCTAGACAGTTTCTTTCCACAGTATGCCTGGGCCATGGGCATGATGGGGACCCCTAGTGCCCCAGCTGTCCCGAAAGAAGACTCTGGGAGTGGCTTTCGGTGGCAGAAGCAGCAATTTCTGTAGCACCACAGAAGGTGCCCTGTGCCGCTCTGAATGGGCTCACAGGCTGCTGTCGGCATGTGTACCCCTGTTCTAGGGGGTCGTTCTGCCAGCCTAGGCAGGGAAGAGGGGGGAATCCACAACTCAGACACATACAAGTGTAGATCTTCACGGATTCATGTACATACAGTCCATGTGTTTGTCTTCAGACAGCTCCAGACGGATACCTGTGCCTTTTTAGAGACCGACACCGCTGGGTAGAGGCCAGCAAACAAATGCTCTCCTGTGTTCTCATACTCCACCCTCTCTTCATTCTTTCACTAACTCTCTCTCCAATTTTTGTCTCTTCTTTTCCTTTCTCCTTCCTCTGTCTTTTCATGTCCCTTCTTTCTCTTTTTCTCTCCCCTCCCCCATAGTTTGTTTGGTTCTTTTTCTTTTCATTCATTCTTTTGTTCATCTGTTCCTCCCTCTTCTCCTGTATTTGTTTAGAGCAAATTTTCAAATCTATAAACCCATTACTGTAAAGAGCCAGTGCTTGAAGCCTGCAGATGTGGCCCATCTCGGAGTCCAATAACAAGACTTATTTGTTGGGGGGGGGGGGACACATTATCAGTAATGTGGAAATGGGTTGGCTTGAGGGTAAAATTTATCATCATTACCCTAATATCATCTCAGGCTTCGGTTCTAGCAGCAGCTAAAGAAGACACCAAGGCTTAATTCAGTCAGTGCAGGGAAAGAGAGACAGAGGATGGGAAGTATGATTTATGATGGAAATCAATGCAATCATAATACTTTATGCTTGTAAAATTGGGCTGTTCCAACGGTGCTCGTGAATTGCATAGGCGACTTTCTGCCAAAAAAAATTGCAGCAAGGTATGGGGGAGAGGAGGAGGGCTTGCAGTGAGATTGGGGCCCCAATTTGAGAGGCAGATGGGACATATTCTGGTTGTAGTTTTCTATCTGCCCTCAGGTCTCTGCAGGGGTGCACCATGCATGTCTAGAAGTCCAGGTCTGCAGACAGTTTGGGAGGCTCTTCCGCCCACTGCTGACCGGTGGTAGAACTGCAAGAGAGGGAAGGTGGAGTGAAGACAAAGGAAAGGCAAAATGTGTTGCAGAATGAACTAGTTTCTGGAGGAAAGGAAAGATGAAAGAACCAATGGTAGTGGTTCTCTTCTCGTGGACTCCGGTTTAAATCTGGAGCATCTAACTGAACTCAGCAGAGTTATACAATTAAGATTGGAACCAGCCCTTCCATCTAACTCAGTAATGGGCAAACACTGCAAAGCTTGGAGGTTTGGGTTCTGGTTCCTGAAAGCTGAGCTGTTTTTCTAACATAACTGATCCTCTGCTTCCTGCAAAATCAGGCTGTTTTGACTAGCAGAAGCACAAAGCCTGCGCATGGACAATGCAAGACTCCAGACACAAATTGATTATTTAAGCCTCCATACAAGAAGCATACCTTATTGAGGTCTCCCTGGCATTTTTCATGCATGATCCTTGAAGCACACAAATGCATAACTTGCACTTCCACTGGCATGGATGGAAATGTCACCCTAGTTCTTTCTATGAGGCAAAAGATATTGACAAGTTCCCTACCATCTGGTGCTTCGCCATTAGTATTGCTGGCCAGAATGGGGAAATATAGAGTCTTTTAGGGAAAATGAAGACTATTTCATTCTTATTTGTGTCATACCCACAGCATGAGAGATGCTTTAAAGATGGAGCTTGTAATTCAATGAAAGGTAGAAAGGGGAATTAGCCAGACTTCTTTCCAATCTAAAAATGGTCAAAAAATTGTCATCAAAACTTTTTAAATGAAAAATGAATTTTTGAGCAGAAAAAAAGTATTTCCCAGGAAATTTTTGTTTCCTTTGTAATTGTCTGATTTATTTTTCCCTTGGTGAAAAATCAAAATCTGAAAACTTAAAAAAAAAAAAATTAAAAAAAAATCAATTTTCAATTCTTTTGGGCCGTGCATCAAATTAGCTAATGGTTTCAACCTGGTTCCTGGTTATGAAGAGTCCGCAACACAAAGCCAGCCTCACTGACGGCAATGATTAGTGACTTGTTGGCTTCTCAGCAAAAAGGTTACATTTACGCGGGCACAGAAGCCAAAATATTTTTACATCATTTGAACTTAATGTTGAGATCTGTCAGCAAGAAGTGTGGGGAAACTTGCATCTTCCTCTTGATTAATAGAGGGCTTCAGTCTCCAGCGCTATCAATCCTTTCCCTTTTACTAATAAGAAAGTCATTACAAACCTACCCAATAAATCCAGGTTATTAATAGCCAGCTCCTATACAACATGTGGCACAAACTATGAATTGGATTTTTAAAAATGTTTTAAAGCATTGGGCTGTGTCTAAACTATAGGGTCTGTGCCAACATAGGCAGCTAGTGTAGATCCAGCACACACTGGCAGAAGGTTGTTTCTGCCCCATGTAGGTATGTCACTTCCCAAGCAATGCTAGCTAAGTCAACAGAAATCCTATCTGTTGACATAGCTTCATCTACCTCAGGGATATTGTCAGCATACCTTTGTCTCTAGAAGGTCATTATAAATTTTAAGTGTAGACCAAATCTCAGAAACCCTCAGGGGAACGGACATCTGTGAAGCCCTCAAAACAAGGTGGCCTTTGATTTCAGATCTCCCAACACCATCTTTGTTATTACAGGGCCCATTTGGGGAACCAGGAAAGGGTTATGTCATAGCCCAAGAGGGTGAAGAGTGACAACATTGTGAGGGTTGTATTCTTTTTTAAAAGCTTGAAGCATAAAATGTTATCTGTAGGCTATGTAGCGTGCCATTTTGAAGACAGGGCTCATAATAAACACCGACAGCAAATCAGGCCAAGAACAGAAGCAAGTTGTTCCAGGCAACTTCTGTCAAGTGAACGGTAATACAGCTGGATTAGTGGCAGTCCTCTCCATATTGCAGGGAGCAAGTCGCCTGCAGATGAAGTGCTTCAGAGATTGCAATAGGTCCTTGTTATTCCAGAGCAGGTGTGAGGAGTGCACCATCATCAACAGCTTTCCTACCTGTCCCTCCATCTCCACCCAACGGGTCGGTGGTGGGATGCTATTGATCTTCATTCTGGAGGTGTCTAAATGAGCCCAAAGCTGAGTGGTTCTTTCCCCATGCTGCACACCTCACATCCTTTGTTCTCCCCATGCAACTGGACATGGCTTTCCTGTTGGAAGTGCTAAGAGTGTAACTTTGTTAGCCATTAATATCATCGGTCCCATCAAGTGCGATCAAGTCAAGGCTCAATACAGACTTAAAGGGTCTGTACCAACTATCCCCAGACACGGCACATTTATTTACATCAGTGCAACCGCTGAAACTGCCAGCTTGGATTATAGTTGTTCTTCCCCAGCACTGTTATTCTGACAAACATGGCTGCTTCCTCTCCCCATCATTAGAGGCAATGACCGTACATCTATGGTCTGGGATGCCGATTTTGGATAACATGAGTTTCTCCCTCCCCTGCAGACTTACATGCTATAGCTGCGCCAGTTTCCCCAGTATGTGGGGGTAATTTTGCACACTGCCAGCAATACAAAGCTGGCCTGCAGCCAGAGTTATCACCTGCTCTTGGACTTCCCCTGCATAGGGAGTTGTTGCGTGGTGTAAATCGGCTGTGGTGGCTTTTATGTTACCCCCACTCCTGATCACTGGCAGAACAGGCACAGTCGATATTCCTTGATCCCGGTGTACCAGAATAAATCATATGGGCCAAGCTAGCATAAATCAGAGCAGCCATTTATATTGAGGGCTGGCTCAGCCCCGCAGCTGGGGAGTGCAAAAAAGACACCCTTGCTCTCCTTCTCCTGAATTGCACCAGGAGCTCCTGGCCACAGCTAAGGATATAGGCCAGTGTTCCCAGCCTCACTGGAAATGCAACACCTTGAGCAAAAGCCTGTCCCGGTGAGATGGCCAGTTAATTTTGCAGATTCCAGCAGTTGGAGCAATAACTTGGGAGTCAGGAGTCCTGCATCCTATTCCTGACTCTCACAGGCCTGCCAGCTGACCTCAGGCAAATCACTTAGCCCCTTCCTCCCTTGACCCTTTATTCGTAGTGCAGGCTCTTTGGGGAAGGGACCATCTTGCACTGTGGACATGTACGGGAAAGGCGGGTGCACACGCAAAAGAGATCCTTGATTTCAGTTGAAATATTTAGCTACTACAGTCATAAGAGCATGGTAGGGATGTCTTTCCCCTTCCATCTGCTGTGTCTCTCCAAGAGCCTTGGCATTCTTCACCAGCCTGACACAGCACCAGCAGCAGTTGGGCCATCTTGACATACACCCCTTTGCCTGAAATAAAACTCCCCTGCTAATCCAGTACCAGATCCAGTGCTCCCCCGTGCTGACCTATGTACACCCCTGCTTGAGGCCAGCCACCTTTCTGCCAAGGTTCTTTGGTTCTAACCTGTAGCTGCCCTTGTTCTCTTCCTTCCCTGAACCACTCACAGCTCTGCCGCTACACCTGTATTCTGATCTGGGTGAGGAGTCTCTTTGGGGCAGCACATAAGAATGGCCGTACTGGGTCAGAGTGACTGATGGTCCATCTAGCCCAGTATCCTGGCTTCCACTTTGGCCAAGGCCCGGTGCTTCAGAGGGAATGAACAGAACAGGTAATCATGGAGAGACCACTGCCTATTCTGCCTAATAGCCATTGATGGACCACTCCTCCATGAACTTACCTAGTTCTTTTTTTAATCCTGTTATAGTCTTGGCCTTCACAACATCCTCTGGCAAGGAGTTCCACAGATTGACAGTGCATTGTGTGAAGAAATACTTCCCTCTGTTTATTTTAACCCTGCTGCTTAATTGTTTCATTGAGTGACCCTAATTCTTGTGTTACAAGGAGCAGATAACACTTCATAGAATCATAGAATAATAGGGATGGAAGGGACCTCACGAGGTCATCTAGTCCAACCCCCTGCTAAAAAGCAGGACCACTCCCACTAAATCACTTCCTTATTTACTTTCTCCACATCTGGGCTATGCCTACACTTGCTAAAATTAGTTCGAATTAGTTAGTTCGAACTAACTAATTCGAACTAATTTTAGTTAGTTCGAATTAGCTTAATTCGAACGAGCATGGCCACACTGGAACGTTGGTTCGAACTAAGCAAGCACTTGCTTAGTTTGAATTAGCGATCCCCATTCATTTCAATGGCCGGTTAATTTGAACTAAGAAATTAGTTAGAATTAAAATGGCCACATTGGTTAATTTGAACTAGTTAGTTCGAATTAACCCCTTAGTTTGAATACCCTATTCGAACGTATTAGTTCGAATTAAGAAAGCCCTTAATTCGAGCTAACTAAAGCCTAGTGTAGACATAGCCCATGATTTTATAGACTTCTATCATGTCCCCCCTTATTCATCTCTTTTCCAAGCTGAAAAGTCCCAGTCGTATTCATATCTCCTCATATGGAAGGTATTCCCTACTCCTAACCGTTGTAGGGAACCTTTTCTGCACCTTTTCCAATTCCATTATACCTTTTTTGGGATGGAGTGACCAGATCTATGTGCAGTGTTCAAGACGTGGGCGTACCATGGATTTATAAAGAGGCAATATGATATTTTTGGTCTTTGGTTAATGATTCCCAATGTTCTGTTAACATTTTTTGACTGCTGCTGCACATTAAGTGGAAGTTTTCAGAGAACTATCCACAATGAAATCTCTTTCTTGGTGATAACAGCTAATATAGACCCCATCATTTTATATTTACAGTTGGGATTATGTTTTCTGATTACATTACTTTGCACGTATCAGCATTGAATTTCATCTGCCATGTTACTGCCCAGTCCCCCCTTTCCTCCCCCCCCCCCCAGTTTTGTGAGATACCTTTGTAATTCTTTGCAGTTTGCTTGGACTTAAATATTTTGAGTAGTTTTCTGTCATCTGCAAATTTTGCCACATCACTGTTTACCCCCTTTTCTAGACAATTTATGAATATGTTGAACATCACTGGTCCTGGTACAGAACCTAGGCGGACACCACTATTTACCTCTCCCCATTCTGAAAACTAACCATTTATTCCCATCTTCTGTTGCCTATCTCTTTATCAGTTACTGATCCAGGAGAGGACCTTCCCTCTTATCTCATGACAGCTTACTTTGCTTAAGAGCCTTTGGTGAGGGATGTTGCCAAAGGTTTTCAGAAAATCTAAGTACTCTATATCAACTGGATCACCCTTGTCCATATATCTTTGACCCCTGTAAATAATTCTAGTAGATTGGTGAGGTTTGATTTCCCTTTATAAAAATCATGTTGACCCTTTCCCAACAAATTGTGTTTCTTTGTGCCTGATAATTCTATTCTTTACTGTATTTTCAACCAATTTACCTGGTACTGAAGTTGGGCTTACTGGCCTGTAATTGCCAGGATCACCTCTGGAGCCTTTAAAAAAAATCGGTGTCACATTAGCTCTCCTCCAGTCATCCAGTACAGAAGCTGATTTAAATGATAGGTTACATACCACAGTTACTAGTTCTGCAATGTCACATTTGAGTTCCTTTAGAGCTCTTGATGGATACCATCTGATCCTTGTGACCTATTGCTGTTTAATTTATCAATTTGTTCCAAAACCACCTCTGAGGAACTGTCCCAGATTGAGATGTTATTAGATTTGTCAACTAAAAAGAATGTCTCAGGATTGGGAATCTCCCTCACAGTCTCAGACGTGAAGACTGATGTAAAAATTCATTTAATTTCTCCACATTAGCTTTATCTTCCTGGTCTGTCCATTAGCAGCTGGATTGTCCATTGACCCCTCTGGTTCTTTAGCCCCCATCACCAGGACCAGACTGTTTCTTATGTGCTTAAAAACTATTTTGTTTGATTCTCTGGCTAGCTGTTCTTCAACTTCTTTTTTGGCCATCCTAATAATATTTTTACACTTCACTTGCCATTATGCTCCTTCCTATTTTCCTCTGTAGGATTTAACTTCCATTTTTTAGAGGACGCCTTTTTTGCCTCTAACAGCTTCTCTTACTTTGTTGTTTGCCACTGTGGCACTTTTTTGGTTCTCTTACTGTATTTTTAAATTTGTGGTGTACATTTGAATTGAGCCGCTCTTGTGTTGTCTTTAAAAAGTTTCTCTGGGATTTCACTTTTGGCACTGTACTTTTTAACTTCCATTGAACTAACTTCCTCTTTTTGTGTAGTTCTTCTTTCTGAAATTAAGTGCTACCACGGTGGGCTGTGCAGTGTTTCCCCTCCACAGGGATATTACATTTTACAGGTATGGTCAATACTACCAAGTGGTTCAGTTACATTCACCTTTTGGATCAGAGCCTGTGCTTTACTTAAGATTAAACCAAGAATTGCCTCTCCTTTTCTGAGTTCCAAGACCTGCTGCTCCATGAAACAATTTTTTTAAGGTGTCCAAAAACGTTATCTCTGCATCTCATCCTGTGGTGACATGTATTCAGTCAGTATGGGGATGACTGAACTTCCTCATTATTAATGAGGGGGTTTATTTATTATTATTATTATTATTACCTTCTTTAATCTCCTTGGCTATGTCTACACTGGCAATTTAAGTCGATTTAAGGAGGCTTAAGTCGACTTAAATTAAGCCACATCCACACTAGGGTTTCATTAAGTCGACTTAAGAAATTCCTTAAGTTGATTTAATGAACGCTCAAGACGATTTTATAACTACCACTCATTAGGTCGATTTAAGCCTCCTTAGGTCGACCTAACCCTTCTTTAGGTCGACCTAAGCCCAGTGTGGACACGTAAATCCACTTTGTTAAGTTGATCTAAGGGCACTTAGGTCAACTTAAAAAAGTGGACTAAATTGACTTAAAGTGTTGCCACTTGTTAAATTGACTTTAATGAGGTCGATTTTAAATCGACTTAAAGTCAACCTTATTAAAGTCAACTTAACAAAAGTCAACTTAACTTTTCTAGTGTAGACATAGCCCCTGAGCATTCACAGTCCCTACCACCATCCCGGTGAGGTGGTCATTAGTATCCCTTCTGCTGTGTTCTCATTATCCAAGCACTGAATTACTATCCATAGAGAATCTTTGGCACAGTCGGATTCATTTATGATTTTTACTTCTTTCACATATAGTGCCACTCCCCGGCAGCACGACCTATTCTGTCCTTCTCAAGTATTTTGTACTCTGGTATTCCACCAAGGTTTTGTGGTGACTATTATCTCAATATCCTAATTTAATATGAGGCACTCCAGTTCAACGATCTTAGGATTTACACTTTTAGCATTAGTATATAAGCACGTAAAAATAGTCACTTTTTGGATGTCTGCCATTATGGGATGTAATTGAATGGAACTGTTTCTCATCAGACCCTACCCATATTTTATCCTCCTCCTTCATCCTTCTTACTAGGGTAGGAGACTCTCCCTTAATAGTTCCTCCCCTAAGGGATGTCTCTGTCCAAACCCTGTGTTCCTCTGCACCTGTTGGCTCTCCCCAAGCCCTTAGTTTAAAAACCTCTCTACGCCCTTTTTAAATGTACGTGCCAACAGACCGGCTCCATTTTGGGAGCCCATCCTTCCTAAACTTATGTGACAGTCCTGTTAACACTATTCATCTCTCCAGCTGCTTCCCTCAGCAGAACCCAGCTGATAAAATACCCGATTTTTTATGCGTTCTTCAGTCCCCTCAAAAACTTGGGGCCCTCACTGGGTATAGAGACATCTTTTAAAAACTGTACAGCAGGTCTGATTATACGTTTCACGCAGCAGTAAAGCACCTCCCTGGATCATCCTCGCCTCCCACTTCCAGCCTGAAACCACAGCTCACAAGAAAAAGAAGCCAGTGTGGAGCCATCTCTCAAAGCAAACAAACCTACAGCAAGAATAAAAGGATCCACGTAAAATCTCCAGCTTTTCTTTCTGCTTGTTCTCATTTCAGGCCTCGCAAGGACCTGCTTTAGCTTTTCCTAAGTCCCTCTTTGCTCTGTCAATGAAAATGCTGCATTAAACAGCATTCTGAAATAGGCTTTCTCCTGCATGCTGTTTTTATGAAGTGTATAAAATAACTTAATCAGACACATACTGAGAATAACACATACACACACGTCTACCTGAGATGAAAGTGCCTCGTGTTCATAAAGAAAGATATAGTGCTAGTGGCATTTCACACTGAGGTACCCTGGGACCATCACATGGCTTGATGAGACTAAAAGAGCTCAATAGACTTTCCAAACCTAATTAGTACTTAATGATCTGGAGAGACACGGATGTCCATCACCTCTGCTTCAGCCCCTCCGTTCTTCCTCGAATTCTTAATTAACCTTTAAGGAGATGATGTGGTGATGCGTTTCCTAGGATATCTCATTGATTTCTTTCACACACACCCGCATGCGCGCGCACACATAAAAGAGTCTCTTGTAAAACTCACAGCCTTAGCGTGTTCCATGCAAAGGCTCGGCTGATCGATTTTTATTAATGAAGCGCTACCTCGAAAATTGCTAATTGATGGCAATGTACAGAACGTTGTCTGGAATTTAACCTTATTCATCATTTAAGTGGGTTGGAGGCTAGAGCGTGGTGTTAATTAATAGCACAAGAACAAAGTTGAATCGTTCTGCTGTAGATTTGGGGGAGAAAAATCATAGGAGCAAAGCCAAAAAAAAGTGTCAATTAAATAAAAAAGAGAGAGCAAAAAAGTAAGAGAAAATAGAGTTGAAGTCAGTGTGGTTTTCAAGATGACTCACTTTGTGCTGATAATGGAATAAAAATTTGCTCGTGAGCTTATGTAATATTTTACGATTGTGTCATATTTAATCAACTCTGAGTTTTAACAAGCTAAGAAGAAGGTGGGGGGAAAGCTGCTAGGAATGGAGTGAAAACAGATTAATAAGTTTTGAAAAGTTAATAGCCAAGTTTTGAGATTAAAAAAAAAAATCAATGATGGTAGCTGAATTCACCAGGGGGAAGATGACAAATGGAGAATGCCTTACTTAAAGTTCATTTAATAACAATCTAAATACGTGGAGGCAATGCAGTACGCGAGGCTCCCAGCTGCATTTTTTCCAGGCTCCTTGCATTAGCACTCTATTTTCAGGGGCTGTTTGTTTTAAGGCCTAGGTCCTAAACTAGCTGGTATAAATCTTTTGATTCGTTTCGTCCCTAGCCCCATTGTACAGATAGGAAAGTGAAGCACAGAGAGGCTATGTGACGTGCCTTCAGGTGACAATGGAGTGAAGCACCTCTTGACCCTCTGTCTCCCAGTTGCTAGGTTAAGGCCTTAATCTCAGGATTCTCCATCCTCGGATGATGCAGAACTGGGTCCATTTGCAACAGCTGGGGAGCTGGCTCCTCAATCCTTTAGAGTTGCTGCTATTTCATTAGGATTTAATGCAGAGTGTGATCTACTGCCCTTATTGTGGTCTGCCCTGTGCACACACCTTGTGAGAACAGCCTCTGCCCTGAGGAGTTAACAATCTCAATAGACAAGACAGACCTGGGATGGAGGAGAACTACCCTTCTTAAGTTCGCATGCCAACGGACTTGCAAATATGGGGACAGAGCCCAGGTCTTTGAAATCCCAGCCCAAGGCCATATCCCCTGGGCCGAACCTCTGGCTATGTCTACACTTGTTAATTTAAGTCGACTTTACCTAAGTCGACTTAGTGTGTGTACACTTAAAATTAAAGTCGCCTTAAAAGGGAACTTAGAAAGTCGACCTAGAGCGTCCACACTGGACGATTAGGTCGACTTCCAGGGGCTTAGGGGGACCTAGGGGAGGTCCACGGTGGCAGGGGGGGCACCCCTTGCCCAATGCCAGGGGGCTCAGCCTTTGCCCCATTGTACATAGGTACAATGGGGTAAAGGGGGACAGGGACCCTGGCAGGGCATAGGGACAGGGTGGGCAGGGCATGCCAGGCTCTCCCTGTGCCCCCCCCCAGCAGGGAGGGCATTGGTGTATTCCTGAGGTAGCCCTAAGTCGACTTAGGGCTACCCTATGTCTATACTGGCTTAAGTCGACTGTAGGGAGTCGACTTAAGCCTTAGGTTGAATTCAAAGGAGGTGTTATAAAGTCAACTTAATTTTCAAGCTGCTTAAGTCGACTTAAGGAAACTGTAGAGTAGACGCAGGGTAAATTAAATTCCAAAGGGGTAGCCGTGTTAGTCTATTGTAGAAAGACAACAGAGTCTTGTGGCACTTTTAAAGACTAACAGATTTATTAATCGCATGAGCTTTCGTGGGAGAAAATCCCACTTCGTCAGACGCTTTGAAGATAGGAAAGTTACAGAGTGGGAGGAAATAAAATGCAGGGGAGTGTATGACATAGCATCAGGTCAGGCTGTAACAGCAAATCAAAATAGGTGTTAGGATTCAAAACACTGGGGAACAGCACATAGAGGAGGGGGAGGTCAATTCACTTGATGTAATGCGAGAAAAATCCATAGTCCCTGTTTAACCCCAACACAACTGTGTCAAATTTGCATATAAGTTCGAGTTCTGCAGACTCTCTTTGAAGCAAGCTTAAGTTGACTTAATTTACAAGTGTAGATGCAGCCTCTGTGAATAGGATCTTTGCTCAGTACCCCGAAGCCCTCTTGGGAGTGACCAGAAATGCGTGTCTCTAGCAGTTCTCAGGGTCAGACTTGTAAGAAAAATGGTGATTCCTTGGATTTAGGAGACATCTCACCACTGTTCCAAACCACACGGGGCATGCCCAGGAACTGTTTGATTGCTCCAGGACCAGGAAGGGGCTTTCTCTGATGTTGGGCACTACTGCAAATTAGCTGGGGCCCAAATGTTCATAGCTACCTCTCCAGCGACTCAGCCCCACATTTAAAAACTGGACTGTGCCTGATTTCAGTGGGGTTTGTAGATGCACAGGGCTTGCCATCAGGATTTGTGGATGCAGCTTCTTGAGACTTTGGTCTGACGATTTTGCCCTCCCTGCATTAATGGGGGATGGTCACGTTTCTTTAAAAAAAAAAATCTTGCAAACATTTCTCTTCATGCTCCATTTCCTAGCTTCTCCCGCACCCCCGTTTTCCCCTTAGAGCCTTAACATCACTTGGCAGGGTCCATTTAACAACTTCCCAAGCCACACACAACACAACAGAATGTATGCGATGGAGGAGCCAGCATATATAGCATGCACCGCAGGTGCCCTTTAACACTCGCCGCTTTTACTGTTATGTACCTTATTCGCCGGGCGGGAGTCTCTCCGATCTCATTGGACTGGCTGCTGTGTGGGGACAGGGCAAGTATTCCAAGCTGAGCTTCCGGAAACACCGCTCAACTCCGTTTCATTTTTACAGTAGCGTAATTCTTTGTTCGTCTTTATTTCCGTAATGCTGTTACGCTCCTGTAGCATGGCCGTTATTGCGTGCTTGTCTTTCGCATCGTGGTGGAGTTGAAAGAGACCATGGCCCCATTGTATATGTGTAATAAAGACACCGTCCCGCCCCTCAGCCTGCCTTTTTGGTCTGGCTTCTGCAGTCTCTAGCCCCGTAGGGGTCCAGCCTCTGACTCGGGTTTCCATCCAGACACTATGATAAGATAAATATTAAATAACGTAGTCCATCCCTATTCAGGAAAGCACGTGGGCATGTGTTTAAAACTCATTCGCTTCAATGGGACCCAAACAGCTGACGGGGACGCACCGCGCTTCCCTGGCAATTGAGGACATTCATCACTGGGCACGATCCAGTTCTCAGCAGGCTGCACAAGGCACCACACTTCAGGTGTTCAGAGCTGCAGCAGCATTGTTCATGAGGAGATGAGTGGAGGGAAGCTCTGTGAAAGCAGGAAAGAGGAAGTGATGGTAGGGGCTCATGGTGGAGGACAGCTGGTTTTGTGGTAAATGCACTGAACTGGCACTTGGGAGAACTGGATTCACTTTCTATTTCTGCAAGTCACTCACTAGG
Organism: Pelusios castaneus; assembly: GCA_007922175.1. Lineage (NCBI taxonomy): Eukaryota > Metazoa > Chordata > Testudines > Pelomedusidae > Pelusios > Pelusios castaneus. The sequence goes on along the minus strand of ML685885.1, from coordinate 3,150,627 downwards.
GCAACCCTCTGTGCCTCACTTTCCCTCTCTGCAAAATGGGCACAATATTACTTCCCAACCTGACAGGGAGGATAAATCCAGGACTGTGCTAAGATACTGTAATGGGGGGAGCCCAGATAAGCACCTAGATAGGAAGGAATAAGAAGTGGGAAGTATTTCCAATCAGCGAGAAGGGGATACAGGGAACAGTAAGGAAAGATAATATGGAGGAGTACAAGGAACAAAGAGTTCAGGACCCTGGCTATTGCAAGGTGAGAGGAGAAAGCCTGCCAGTGTGCTATCCACTTTATCATCTGGAAATCCAATGCCCAGCATTTAAAACCCAAACATCTAAATGAAAACTCCTTTCAGTTCCCATTGCGTGGGAGAGTCGCCGCTTCAATATCTGACAGCAGCTAAACAGACAGGAGACAAACCATTTCCAAGCACTGTTCCCTTCCTCAGCCTCCTGTTATGGTCCCCATAGACTGTGACTGAGAATACAGACTTCGAGAGCCGAATTATTTTTAACCCTTCATATGCCAGCCTGTTTCAGCCAACTAACTAGTTAGGAAGATGTGTGTGTTGCACAGCTCCAGGGCGCTGGGGATTCATTTGTGTTTAATGAGTTTGGTGGCGTGAGGTGAGCCGCGTCAGGCAAGTTTTCACTCTGGAAAGATTTAATGCCAAGATTCACGTCTGTAAAAAGAGGCACCGGAATATTATAGGAGTGGGGCTTCTGAATCGCCAAGCAGTGCATTAGCGACTCTGCGGCAGCTCGCATCCAAACAGTACAATTTGTTTAATCGATTAAAATAACATGTGGACCATGTCCGGGATTAGCTCGTAGCCTGTTCTCGAAGAGCCCCTGGATCTGTAGCTGTAAGGGTTGTTCTGAGAGTGCTCTGCAAGAGAGAGGCCTGTATGTGGGCTGAAAGTGAACAGCGTATGCGCCAGTAGATGGCACTCAAGAACGTGCAACGTTTTCCATAGTTATTCAAGGACCGATGTTGTGTTTTGCGAATGGCTTCTGTGGTCCAGCTTTTCATGGCACGTGCTTACCTAGCCTCACCGTGGTCGAAGGGATAGGCGCTGGCTGGGGAATCAGACCATGTGGGTTTGATTTCTGACCTGCTGTGACTTGGAAAAAGTCATGTCATCTCTCATGCTGCTAGACTGTTCTTTGGTGCAAAGACTAGCTCTTGCTGTGCATGTACAGCACCTAGCGCACTGGGGGCCCAATTTGGATTGCTTTAGCCTACACTGCCAATAATAATAATGCAGAAGGGCTGCCAGGGAACATGCTCCTGCCCAGGACAGCTGTTGGTGTTGGCAGTGCGGTGAGAACCCACCACCACCTGACCTCAGTGCAAAAAGGGAGATGTACTGAGCCATATTGGCATTTGCTATGATTCTGCCTCACTTTCCACTGGGGAGAGTAGGGTGTTCCCTTTGATTCGGTGGCTGATTAAAACAGAAATGATGCTGGTTACATCCAGCCCGTGTCTGCAGAGGGAAACACAGCTGCTAAGACCTTTATCTTACACAGCACCATGTGAATAGCCAGTCCTGAGCATCTTGAAGTCAATGGCCCAGTTGGTGGAAATAAGCTCTTAGGACTAGATTCGTTCCTGTGCCTTGCACGGTTCGATGTAAGAGGGGAGAGAGCAGGAAGGAACGGAACCACCAGACTGATTTTCGATGCAATTTACCCAGCTCTGTCATGCCCCAAAACACCCACTCCTTCCCCATCATAGCCTTCACACCGGGGACAGGACCACAATGTCTGCATCTTTCATAGACACTTATGTTAGATGTTATGTTAGTTCCCTCTGATGGGGAAACTCCTTTCTGCTCAGTTGCGACTAATTTCTGGGCCTTTTTCTACCTTGAGTGGTTCAGAGGAGCTAGAATCTGATCAGATAATCTGTCCTTCCAGAGAGCCAGTCTCAATCGCTTTGCCTGGGTACGAGGCAAGCTGTGATTTTCCCCTCCTCTTCTTCTTTCCTGTCCCACTCCTGCCACCCCATCGCCCTACCTCCATCCCCAGTAAGCACGCTGTTAAAATCAACACCACCGGGTCAATTTGCTATATCTCTGCCCCCAAAGGATAGTGTGTTCTTCTGTCTTTTGGGCCTCAGCTCAGCAAAACAACCCTATTTAGCCAGTCAGGTATATGCTTAAAGTTAAGCATGTGCTTAAGTGGTTTGCAAAATAGGGATCCTAAGGTGTAAGTTATGTGGAACAAGGACTGTCCCCTCCTCTGTGGTTTACAGAGAGCCTTGCACAACAGCGACCAGACTGTGATTAATAATTGTGATACTAATAGACTGCATGTGGAAGTCTTAGATGGAGCAGCATTAAAGAGCTGGTTAATGATAATGCGGAAGAGGGTCTCTTCTCGATCTTCCCGGTAGTAAGCGAAAGGCTTGTTGGAGCCCCAAAGGTATGTTGATTCATTTCCCTGTCCTCATCGCCAGGCTCCTCTGGAGCCAGAGCATTTGTTGAAATGGAATAGAACAGTCATTACAAATGCTAGTCATTAACGGTATGAACTTTCATATTCACCTGCCACGGCGGCGGTAGAGATTCAACAATGTCATTCCCCAAGTACTGACTGTTGGGTTTTAATGACATTGTTCTATTAAAGCTGTTCAAATCAACCATTTGAGAGCTGTCTGGCTGCTGTAGTAAAAAAAAAAAATAATACTTTGACCTTGACGTCCTCTTCCATCTCTGTGTCCTAGTCCTGTTTGGAGGCAATTATTCATACAGTATACATCCTGTATATAGGCTGCCACTTCTCCTCCGCTGCAGCAGTTGTGGGGCAACATAACGTCATCGGGTTTTACCAGCTCCTTCATGGCGCCCTGGCCCCAACATTGAGAGTCAGTGATGGGTGCTTGGAAACCATGTAGAGATTATATGAGATTCTTCTGATGACTCTGCACCTATGAGTGCCAGACAGTCACATGTTCTCCTAGCATTTAAGGCAAGCGGGCCCACCAGAACATCTCGTCTGAGCACACCACCTAGCCACCACCACAACAAACCCAACGATCAAAGTATGGCAGCCCTCAGGAAATCAAACCATTGTCTGCTACAGGCAGAAAATGGGAGAGACTCGGGTTCCACCAAGCCTGAAGCCAGTGCAATGTCAGGGAATTGATTTAGTGAAGTCGGGCCAAATGATCCTGGCAAGCAAGCCATTCTGCACAGGAAGGTGAAAAAAACCCAAGTTCCCTGCCCTTCTAACCAAGTGGGGAAATTCCTTCCTGATCCTGAACATGGTGATAAGTTGGATGCTGTGGGTATGAGCCAGGCACACCAGTCAAGCAGCTAAAAGAGAATCCTCAATGTCATCTAAATGTGCCAGCCCACCAGATGGGTTTGTGTGGAAAATGAGTCACATGTGTACCCGCCCAGCCCCCAGTGACCATCTCATCACCTAAAGCAAATATGTCTATCTGCAGCATTAGAATAATGAATTGGGCCAAATCTTGAAGTCCATTTTTCTGCCAATCCAGCTGTCTGTCTGTATAGCGCCACTCACATTGGGTGCATCTACACTTGTGAATTAAGTCGACTTAAGCTTTCTTAAGTGGACTTAATTTACTCTGCGTCTACACAACACTTTCCTTAAGTCGACTTAAGCAGCTGCTTAACTTAAGGAAAAATTAAGTTGACTTTCTTAAACCTCATTTTAAGTCTACTTTGCTGGCTAAGTCGACTTTAGAAAGTCGACTTAGCCAGTGTAGATGTGGAGTAGCCCTAAGTCAACTTTAAGTCGACTTACGGGGCTCCAGAGCTTCCCCACTTCCCTCCCTGCCAGGGTGGCTGGCACAGCCACAGCCTGGCGTGCCCCCCCACCTAGCAGGGCAGAGCCCACCGCACCCTGCCCCTATGCCCTGCCAGGGTCCCTGTCCCCCTTTGCCCCATTGTATCCAGATACAATGGGGCAAAGGCTGAGTCCCCCTGACACTTGGCAAGGGGTGCCCCCCCTGCCACCGTGGACCTGTCCCAGGTCCACCTAGCCCCTAGAAGTCAACCTAGGCATCCAGTGTGGATGCTCTAGGTCGATTTGGCAAGGTCCCCTTTAAGTCGACTTAAAATTTGAGTGTCGACATGCTAAGTCACCTTAAATTAACAAGTGTAGACATAGCCATTAATATCCGGTCACCAAGCAGGGAACCTATGAGCCTCAACATTGATCCAGAAGGCCCATGTTCTCTCCTCTACCCTCAGAGGGCTTATAAGTCCATTTACCCCTTCTCCCTCTTCCCATTCACTGACAATGAAAAGTAAATGGATGGCACTTAAGTAGGAAAGAGATCAATTCATCCCAGTCTCCCATGGCAGTGAGATCCATGGCCATAAACTCTTCACTGTGAAGTCCAGTGAGTTTAATCCAGGTACTGGCTGCTGCCTCCTATCTGTTGTTTGCAGTATGCTAACTGTGGCTTCGAGAGAAGGTGGTGCTTTAAATAGATGAGTCTTAGTACTTTATAGCTGAGGAGCAAGCCCCATAGGTTCAATGTGAATGGGAGTTCCGCCTGAGTCAGAAAGGAGTTACTCCAATAATATCTATTAACTGGGACTTGAAACTACATGACAGTAGCAACATAAATGAAGAGTATTTGACTTTGTAAAAAAGTGTAAATTATCCCAACTAGAGCTGGTCAGAATTGTTTTTTCCCATGGCAAATTTTGACAATTTTTTTTCTTCAAAATAGAATCATAAGGTTGGAAAGACCTCATGAGGTCATCTAGTCCAACCCCCTTCTAAAAGCTGGACCACTCCCACTAAATCATCCCAGCCAGGGTATTGTCTAACTGGGCCTTAAATGTTTCCAAAGATGGAGATTCCACCACCTCCTTAGGTAACCCATTCCAATGCTTCACCACCTTCCTAGTGAGAAAGTTTTTTCCTAATATTCAACCTCGACCTCCCCAGCTGCAACTTGAAACCATTGTTGTATGGAATATTTTTACTTTCCAGTGAAAAATCAAAATGGAAAAACATTTTGGTTTGGAAATGCTTCCCTAGTGTCTTATGAGAGTTGCACTTTGGATAATTCGTGCTCCGATGGTCCTCTGTTAGCTGGGCTCCCTGGTTGGACAACATCTCTGTGATGCATTGGGGAAACAGTGCATTGAGAGAGACACTTGGAATGTTGTAGCATGGGAGATGTAGTGCAGCTGGGAAGCCCAATTCATGAAAGAGAATGGGAATGTGAAGAACTAAAACTACCATGCAGCACTCGTGATTGGAAATATTTTGGTTTGAAGGTATTTCTTTTTTCAACTGCCTAAAATTGATTTTTGCCCACCACAGAAAGCAAGCACTTCTTGCCAAACAATTTCATTTTCTTGACAAATTTTCTGTCAAATTACTATCTCGATGGAAAATCTATGACCCACCCTAATTCTAATGCTCCTGACTGAAGATACTGATGAGTTAGAGAATAGGCTGAGAAGTAAGGCAACCTGTCCATACCCCATGGTGCCTCTGTAGGGAATTTCTCTCATCAGCAGTGAGTGAGGCTCTAAGAAATGGGGCTTCAGTAAGCAAAGCAAGATACCACATGCTGAGGTTTGACCTCCAATGCACAGCCAGGCTTTCATTCCTGAGCCTTGAGTCCCACTCCAATAGCTGTCCCTTCTGAAATTTGCTCCTCCTCCTCCTCCTCCAATTCCACTCCTTGTACTACAAGGGATCATCAAACCACCTATCAGCTGAGGCTGAAGAGAAAGGGTCATTTGTTACCAGTTAAGATCTAGTGGGTTTTAATGTTGCCCGAGTCCCACAACTCAATTCACACGCAGCCTCACACTGGCTCAGAAGAAGGTGATTATTTTTAACCACTACAAATCCAGGGCCAATTTTAACCAGCATCCAACCATCCTGTCACTCTCATTATTATCCTCTTGGCAATCCAGTCCCTTAGTGCATCCAGACCTGTCCCTAGTGTGTTCCTACTCATTCATTGGGGTTGGGGTCTGTACTGTTGACAAGTTCCAAAGGGGTCACCGTGTTAGTCTAGGTCAGCAAAACAAACGAGGAGTCTTGTGGCACTTCTAAAGACTAACAAATTTATTTATCGCATGAGCTTTCATGGGAGAAAATCCCACTTTGTCAGACACTTTCAAGATGGGGAAGATGGGAAGTTCCCCATCTCCAAAGCATCTGACAAAGTGGGATTTTCTCCCACGAAAGCTCATGCAATAAATAAATTTGTTAGTCTTTAAACGTGCCACAGGACTCCTTGTTTGCTTTGGGGTCTGTACTGGAAAGTAGCCTGGTTCGCACATATCAAACACAGCAACTTCATCAGCTGTGGTATTGCAGGCTTTTCCCCTCTGACTGCAAATGGGGATATACTGCACAGATGAAAGCAGAAATCTCCTCAGCTGTAAGTAAAAGAATCGGGATGAAATACCCACTGAACCATATATTTTATGCATTTTCTTTTACTTTAGCTGTCCGGCCAGAATGTACTGAGTGATACTCAGGTGCTGTTCTGATGGACTTATAATGATCTTCCATTTATATAGTGCCCAAAGTACTTTATAAATTCACTAACTGATTGTTCAAACTCTGCATGTCACCTATATCTATCCATCTGTTTGCATCTATAGAGCATTTCTCTTTACTAGTGAAGAGTGGCTGCCTCTGAGTTGGGACGTAGCCCAGGCCTGAAGAAGAGCTCTGTGTAGCTCGAAAGCTTGTTTTTCTCACCAGCAGAAGTTGGTCCCGTACAACATACTACATCACCACCTTGCCTCTCTAACAGGTTAATGTAACAAACAGACAGAGGGAGCAGAAGCCAACATGGGGCATCTCTACAGTGCCCCACAGTTCTGACTATGTTAATGTGAACTAGGACCCATTTAGTTCATGCTCACAGCACCCATATGGTAATCATTAGTCCTTCACTTTTTAGTAGTCAAATGGGGGTAACTGCACTTGATAACCCTTCCTAGAACCTGAAAATCCTTAAATAAAGCATGCTATGGCTATGTGATTTTAGGCAGAGAATGTGAAATTGGAATTTAGATAGAACTAAAGTAATGCGCTAGAAGATCTTTAAGAACCATGTGTTGTAAGGATTATAGCTGGGTGAATAACAGCTTTTGGTTCACCGGCACGTCTGAAAAGTCAAAGCAAAGTTGACCTGAAAAGACATTTTTAAATTTCGTTTGGCATATAGAAAAGAAAAGAATGTTTCGGGTCCATCCAAACATTCTGATTGTGACCGTTGTAAAACATTTTGATTTCTAAAGATGTCAAATTAAAGGAAATTTTTTAAATGAAAAGTCATTTTTGAAGTGAAAAGTCGATGGTTGATCTCACAAAAGGTCAAAACGAAACATTTCATTTTCTCGGAATTTTCTGAAGGTTTCTTTCTTACTCTCAGCTGAAATAGTTTGGCAAAACTGACATCAATTCATGAAACGTTTTGGTGTCGTGAACCTGCTGTTTTGGCTCAACAAAAATGTTTTGAAAGAAAAATTTCACCAGCTGTATTTTGGACTATGATTTTCCATCTCGTCTTTAAGACACAATAAGGCAGAAATGTCTAGACTCTGCTCCCTAAATATCACACCCCTCCAAACCCATTCCCCCGACCCCTTTTAAAAGTAAAAACTAAACAACCTAAAATAAAAGATGCTTTATTAGCAATGCTTACCATATTATGTGCTGCTATTATGCACCATGTTTGGGAACAGATGAGAATCCAATTAGTTTAGTTATGCCTTCAGCCATTAGATTAAACATTCATTTCAGGGCCGCTCTTTGCCTGATCTGAATAGGATGGGATAAAGAAATATGTTCGTAGGACTTACATGTTTGAGATGGTTTGTCACGTAACTTTTTTTCCCTCTCCTTATGAAAGGACATTGCTAAGCAACAGAATAGCCGTGTTTTCTGTCCAGGGACGACAGCCCTCATCAGACAGGCTTTCAGCTGAGAGTAATTCTATTAATTAGGGCTGCAGCAAACTTCCCTCTTCAGCTTTCCCCTCCCCTTCTTTCTTCTGTTGCAGCTATTACTATTTTTAATTAATGTGCCAAAATGTTAGCTCCTAACTACAGCATGAAGTGAGAAAGACGAAAGCGTAGTGGGTGGGGGGTAGGGGAGGGGGCCACCTGCCAAAGAGAGAATTTGTTTGGCTAACTCTTTAAAGACAAGGCAGATTTGTCCATCACTTTGCTTCAGAATGTTTGTTTCTAACCTGGGGAGAGAGCCAGCGACGGTTTTTAATGAAGCCACAGAGAATCTTCGAGCTATGATCTGCTTGGAGGAAGCTCTGTGGCTAATACCAATGTCACTGTCTTTTATTTCTCTTCTCCTCTTTGTTTAAATGGTTATATAGCCTTAGACTCTCAGTTCAGCTCTGCTGTTGTTCATCAATCTGGCTATCCTTCCGTACCATGCTCATCACAATGAGATTTCTCCGCAAAAATCCACATCTTCTGGTTTGAAAAGCACTTTTGCTAGCTGTAGAATAGGTGTACAGAACAGAGAAGGGCCCAAGCGGCAAAGGTCAGCTCTGGACATCAATTTAAAAGGGGTACGAAGATGCTGGGTTCAAGACCCACAATGGTTTTCCAGTTCTTCACTTTTAAAGTCTTTGCACCACATAATCATTTTAACTTTCAGAACAGCACAGTGAGGTAGGTGAATATTATGATTCTCAAGGTGGAGATGGGGAGACTGAGGGACAGAGAGTCAGTGCAGGGATTCCATGTTCAAACTGGGATTTGAATACAGGAGTCAAACCAGTTGACAAAAGTTTCTGTTTTAAGGAAAATGTGATTTTTAATCCAAATGAAGACACATGCAGAACATTTTCATTTTGGTTGAAAATTACTGGGTTTTTTTCTTTTGGATTAAATAAATACCTTTTGAGTAAAAAAAAATATATTTTGCAGTAACAAAAAGTGTTTTTTGTCAAAAACCCATACAGTTTTTAACAAAAAAATTTTTTTTTAATTTAAAACTGAAAAAAAGTTTGTTTTTCCATGTCAGACTTTTGTTGAAAGGCCCAAGAATTTTTGTAAGAAAGAAAGAAAGAAAGAAAGAAATTAGCATTTTTCTAACAGCTCTAGTTCTTGACTCCTATTCAGCCACATTTGATAATGACTTTTAAAATGAGATCTGCTTATTTTACTTTCAGATGAGAGAAATAAGCAAAATTAACAGATAATTAAAATATCTTGGTCTAGCTCCCTGAAACTGATTCGCAGAAGCAATGCAGCAACTCTCACAATTTAATCCTGTCTTGCAACAGTTAATGTTTCTTTTAAAACTTCTGCTCCTGTGTAGACGTGCCCTGGCACCTGACCCACCAGATGGGCACCTCCTGCTGATGAGGAATTGCTTAAGTGGCCACCCTGTCTGGGGGTCAGTGCCTCGTCTCTCTCACTGTCCCCCTAGTCCTTACAGGACCTCAGCCCTTTCTGTTCTCCCCCTTCTGTGGGGAAGTCCAATTCTGGCTGGCCCACTTTGAATCAGTGGCTACCACAGTCTGTTAATTGTTCATCAGCAACCTCTCCACCCACCAGCAGCCTGCGGGAGGCAAGTGGACTCCAAGCCTCCCCACTTCTCCAGGTCCCAGCTCACAGACCCAATGTGCTCTGCTTGAGTGCTGCCTCAACTCCTCATTCCAGTTCAGCAACCTCACCAGGTCCCTTGGGCAATAACCACACCTCCCCAGGTAGCTATTGCTCTTGTATCAGGGCTGCAGGCCAGCTGAACCCTAGCAGTGTTCCAGTGAGCTGTCCATGGTCCTACAGGCCAACCAACACCACACTCTTCCTCCTCTCAGGTCAGGGGAGAACTGCCAAGAGCAGGGGCTGCTGCCTTGCCTTTATACAGGCTCCTGAGCCCTGATTTGCCCTCCAGCCTCATGCCTCTATTGGTTATTCCCTTCCCTGGGCTTTTAACCCCTTCAACATCAGAGTAGGGGAACCACCCCGCTACACCCTGGAATTATGTGAGTGTGGGAACTCAGCTCTTTCTTTCTGTTTTTAATGCCGTCTCTCACCATCATGTCTCTGGAGAAAAGCTTGAAAATCAGAACTATAAAACTATAAAACCAGAAAGTAAATAAAAGGACTTGTCAAGTGGCCTGGAGTGGCTCATGAACATGGGTGCTTAGAAATATTGCCCTCTCCAAATTCCAAGCTTCATAGTGATGACAATTTCTTCTTGTCAGGGATTTTTATTCCTTTCCCCCCAGAGTTAAAGCTGTGATGGGCACATTTGGGCACAACCCTTCTTCAGAGATGTGGGGAAAACAATTAACAATGTCTTTTGTACATTGATGTTCCACAATGGTTCACCTGGTGCCTCCAGGCCTTCTTTTGTTGGGGAGATGACACCTCTTGTGATAAAGTATACACACTGGGTACTGCTTCTCTCCTGAGTGTGCAGGTTTCCAATTTCATGGCAAACACTTTTATAGTTACAGGGAAAACCCTTAAATTTTACCTTATAACATGGGATACAGGCGCAATAAGTGAGATTAATGTAGGCAGCAACTCACAAGCATTTCATAATGTGCAAACACTAAAAATCTCTCTATAAATCTAATGCCTCTTTTCACAGTGCTAACACTCCGATGATTTGGAGTGGTTTCCATCTATGCATTTGTTAGTGTTCAGTTAGGCCTACGGGCCTTGATGTGAGCTAGTTCCTAGTCTGACAGCATCACAGGACCTAAAACATATGTTTAAAAAAAAATCTCCTGATTTTCAAGCCAATCTCCTGATTCTTTGGGGCTGGATTCATGATTACTGAATGCTTGTGCCAACTGCAGATGCCATAGCGAAAAATCCCACTTCCTGGCTGCATTGGCCATAGGGAGCGGTTGGTAATTGGGTGGCTGTTTCTGGATTATGCTGTCCATGCAGTGCGTGTGTGTGTCCTTGTGTGTGTCTGTGTTGAGATAGCAAACTGGAGCACTGGTCATCGATCAGGATCCCCTTGTGCAAGGCCCTGTTCAAACACAGACAAACAAGATAGCCCCGGCCCAAATAAACTAATTTTCTTGGGCAGATCACTGTTTCTTCAGCTGTATTATTTACGCTGAAATATTCAGTGCTTTTTCTTTCCCTCTCTTTTGGTAACATTTTTAACTCGGTGGATTGATCTCTTTGCATGTTTGCTATTCCGTCGGTATTGATTTGTTGTGATTGGTCAGTTAAGTCCCATGGCGTTGTTTCTGTTTCCTGACAGGACTAGCTGGCACATGGCCGTGTGCAAATGTAACATGGTTTTCTTTAACACGCACATACGTGACTTTGAAATTTGCTTTCCGTGAACATTCCCGATGTTAGCACTTTACTGTTTGAGTGTTCATGGGACGTGACCAAAAAGGGGAGCAGGAACACAGGTGAAAAAGTATATTACAGGATTTCCCTGTTTCTATTGAATAGAGGCTCTCATGTGGCGTGCCTACTTCAGCACCCCCTGTGGAGAAAGTCCATGGGACATAAACATGGTGGGTGGTTCCATGAGGTTCTCAGGTGTTGGGGCTAATCTGGAACCATCTATATCAAAGTCAATACCTGACCCCAGAGTCGGGACAGTACGGCCTCAGAGTCAATACACAGCCCTGGGGTTAGGGTAGTGCGATATGTCAGCCACGGAGTCAATATCAAAGTCCTGGGTCAGGACAGTATGGCCTAGCAGCCACAGAGTCAATATCCAGTGGGCATCTACCCCAGGGTATGACGTCCTGGTAGTGGGGCTCAGGCCCTCCCACTGCACTGAGCCCCAGGCCAGAGCCCCAATGGTGCCAGGGTTATAGCACCAAGTCAGCCAGGACCCATACCAAAACACACTGGGTTCAGCCCCACCCCCCGGCTTCAACCCTGCCCCTGGCCCACTAGGCTACTTCCCACTGGCCATGAAAGGTGTCCTACTGTGGGATGCTGGTCTGTGCCTCTTCACCTTTGGTGATGGCTATTGCCTGCTTCCCTGAAGGTTCCTGGAGTCAAGTGGCTGTGGTCAGCACCTGGGCATCAGCCTCAGGGCATCCATCACAGAGTAGCTGCTGTTCAAGGCTTCCTCTGGGGTTCTCCCTTCCTCTGACTGGGGCTGAAACAGCTCCTGGTCAGGATCTTCTAACACAGGACTTCACTGATCCACCCCGAATGAGCTGAGCAGCCTCCATTTATAGTAGGACAGCAGGCGGAGCATGCCCAGCAGGGATCAAGGGGCGGGGCTTCCGCCACCCATAAAGACTGCTAGGCTTCTGCAGTGCGGGGTGAGCCTATCTCATCACAGAGGATTCTTCTTTCCTTCCAAGCTTTAATGTTGTATAATCTAGCTCTATCCTGTTTAACAGCTATGCTGTGTTGCATCCTAGAAGAGGCTGCATTTCAGAAATTCATTTCATGATTTCACCAGTATGTCTACAAAAAGCTGTGGGATCCTCTAGGCTGGGATTAGCTTGGTATAAATATGTCACTCTGATGTGCCTGGGTTTATTTGAGTTTTGATGCCTACCAGTTATTTATTTATTCTAGCAAATACAGAAGGAAATGTCAGAAACACTCCGATTGTGGTAGCTTGCAGGGAAGGGTGAACATTGTATAGTTTGGAGGATTTGCAAATGTCTTTGAGTCGTTCACAGACTTTACCAAAATACTTCTCTCTCTCTCTCTCTCTCTCTCTCTCTCTCTCTCTCTTTTAATTTTCGAGAGACGTAATATATATTTTGTAGTTATTTGTATTTAAAGAGAACTTTTGCCACGTATTTAGACAGAAACCAATTCCCCATGCAATTCACTTAAAAAGAAAAGGCTTATCCACTTCCTAACAAATGTTCTCTTAGCAGGGCTAGAACCTATCTATGACAGTACTCATTATATTTTTAACTAGAATTTTTCACCCTCCCTCTTTCAGCTCCATTATTCAGCCATTCTTTTGTTTTCACTCTCTTGCTCTTGCTCCAGCCTTGGCTTTATTTCTCTCTTACCCTCTCTGTGAATTTGTTTTTCCTAAAGTCTCTTCTAAGTGTAACAAAATCACAATCACGGCGGAGGCAGACTTTCAAATCCTCAGTGCTCAGGTGGATCTGCAATAAAATTAGAAGTGTCCTACACACCCCCTCAGTTCCCTCAATGCAGTATGGATCGCCAGTGTTAGCAAAACTAACTGCACCAAACCAGTTTAATCTCAACCCCAAAACACAAGCACGCTTCTTTCTGGTAAGATGGCAGTGGCTGGTGGTGAAGGTTAGAGGTGAAGTGTATTAAGATACATGGGACCCTTCTATAAACCACACACAAATCTTCGTGTTATTGGTATATGACTTAACGTGTTGTCTAGCAGTGAAAAAGTCATGGTGATGACAGCTCACCGCTGGCTGCAATAATTCCTAACTCGTTCATTAACGTGCATCCCTGGCTAGATACACAGCTTCCCTCACTAGCTCTGAATTCTATTTTTGATTGTGGCTGGCTGGATCATATCACCTACCTCGTAAACAAGAGAAAAGGGCAGCTGAGGACGACCATATAAGGCCACTTCCTCTCTGTGTGTAGTTGTTTTTCATGGACAGATTATCCGCTGGCTGCCATCTCTGTTTTTATTTTGGGTTAATACGTGGGCTGATTTTTATTGGCTCAAGGCAGATGGCAGGGGGTCAAAAGCAAAGAAAGAGTTATCGGAAGCAGCAAGTTTTCTCATTTAGAATGAGCCCTGAGTAAGGAGAAGGGGGAAGCAGGTGGGAGCAATAGGTCAGGAAATCAGATTGGTTGGCCAAGACCTCCACTTCCTGGTACTTTGTCCTGCGCTGTAGGAAGGAATGGATGTGAGAGGAAGACGGGAAAGAGTGAAGCAACACTCTCATTTTTTTTTTAATTTTAAATTTATTTAAAAGTCAGAAAAGCTTCCTCTATGTTCATAAGCTAATTAGGTGCTCATTCTGAGGGCTAGCAATGTGCTTGGTGCTGTACAAAATGCAGTGGAAGCAACACAGCCACATGCATGCAGAATCTGGGGTAATGATGATGTCCCTGCAATTGACTTTACGCTATCGCTGCTCGCTTTCTAGAGACTCAGTCTGTCTGCACTGGGAGGGTGGGTATTTGAGATGGCCCTCCAGCCCCAATCTGTACTGAAGAAGAAAAGAAAGTGTGTCTTTAACTGGCATTAGCTATCCCACATCAGCTAATTCTTTTTCTAATAGCAATGAAGATACTGCAACATGGCTTTTAACTTTGACTCGCAGCTTGAGTTCAACCCCAACCCCACCTGGATGAGAGTTTTAACTGAGTGGATGGATAGGAAAGGTCATATCTTAGATATTTTATGCAGAAAGAATGTGCATACGCGGGCTTAGTGGGACGATCTGGCAAGAGGTCCTAGGTTATTGGCCTGAGTGACAGCTAGAATCATGGTTTTGTCCATAGTGATTGAGAAAGGATGTGTGGGGAAGGACTTGGGAGTAAAGGGGAAGGTTCAAAGCTCTGTTTTGCCATCTTGAGCTAGAGCTGATGGCTAGACACAACTTCCTCGTTTTGTCCAGAAGCAGAAGTGCTAAAATTCAAGGGATGAGGGGAGCTATCATGAATTCTGGAAGCCCGCAATTAAAACCCCAAAACCCAGGAACAGGGGCTCTTTCCCAATTTGCAATGGATTTGAAGGTTAATCTTAAAATTCATCCTGGACTCCTCCAAAACCGAAACTTTCTTGTGAAATTCCTAAAACTTTTACTGTTGTACATTTTGCCCACCTCTATACAGGATGGATAGGTTAAGATTAAAAGCAGCCAATACTTAACATCGAAAAAACAAGTCAGACCTCAAAAATCATAAGCTTTGCTTAAAACTCAAAAGAGTTTAAAATATAATAGATTTAAGAATTCTTTTTATTTGCCTTTTCTTTTTTGAGCCTTTCTGAGTCTCATTTTTTAACTTTTATCTGCAACCACGAGGGCTAGAAAACTACTCTTTTTTTAATGAGATTTTCATCACATGACTCCAGGAGCCAATGCTTTAAGAAACACCCTCAATCTTGTGAGGTTCACGATCAAATCATGAGGGTTGGCAACTGTGCTTGACACAGAGGCACTCTTAATAGAGCTTTCCATAGTCCGGAATAAATGTCCTCATTGTATGCTGCCCCAAACCATCCAGTTCGGGTGTAGATCTTTGTCTCTGATGTAGTTATCACTAAGGCTATGTCTACACTTGTTAATTTAAGTCGACTTAGCTAAGTCGATTTAGCATGTCTACACTTAAATTTTAAGTCAACTTTGAGGGGACCCAACAAAATCGACCTAGAGCATCCACACTGGATGCCTAGGTTGACTTCTAGGGGCTAGGTGGACCTGGGACAGGTCCACGGTGGCGGGGGGGCACCCCTTGCCAAGTGCCAGGTGGCTCAGCCTTTTTCCCATTGTACCTTGGTACAATAGGGCAAAGGGGGACAGGGACACGGGCAGGGTGGCCAGGGCTCTGCCCTGCCCTTTGGGGGGGCATCCGAGGCTCTCCCTGTGCCAGCCACCCTGGCAGGGAGGGCAGTGGGGAAGCCCTGGAGGCCCCTAAGTCAACTTAGAGTCGACTTAGGGCTACTTCACATCTACACTGGCTTAAGTCGACTTTAGAAAGTCGACTTAAGCAGAAAGTCAACTTAAAACGAGGTTTAACAAAGTCGACTTAATTTTTCCTTAAGTCGACTTAAGCAGCTACTTAAGTCGACTTAAGGAAAGTGTAGTGTAGACGCAGAGTAAATTAAGTCGACTTAAGCAAGTTTAAATCCACTTAATTTACAAGTGTAGACGCACCCTAAATGAGTCTCTACTGCAGCTCTTCCCAGCTCTTTCTCTCTTCAGTGCAGCAGTTCTTCTACTGCTATAACTTCACCACCTCCCGAGATTATTTAACCCATCAGAAGTACTCTTGGATCTACATATTTGTGTCTAAAAACCTTTTCCAGCACAGCTATGTCAACTTGGTGTAGGATTTTTTTTCCACACTTCTAGCCCGCGGAACTATGCCCGCAAAACTTCGTAGAGTAGAGTAAAGCTTTGAGTCACAACTCTGTTGTTTTTCACAGCATGCACTTTGTGGAGTTCTTAATCTTAATCTTTTCACAGCATGTACTTTGTGGAGCACTTTGCCATTCTTAATCTTTCATGGGAGATTATATAAGACAGACACTCAATGAACCAGGAGACGTTTATTGGGAATATGATGACAACATCTTAAAAGGCAATAAAGTGAGGAAGCTCTGAACTGCTATTCCCAGCCTATAGTTGGAATAAGTGCTCTGTGCATCAAAGAAACATGCCAGGTAGTAATGAGCTTGCACTCTAATGCAAGTTTTAAGAAAAGGAAGTTTAAAGCCGCAGCTGTTACTATAGTTGTTGTTTTAAAGCAATTTCCTTTTGTAAATCACTTCGGAGTTACACCTTAAAGGGCCAGAACAAATCCCATAACCCTTTGTATGCCACAGCTGATGAATAATGTTTGCAGGCTGTGAATTTTTGTAACAGCCCATGGAGTGATTTACTGATCATTAATCATTCATCTTGCTTCTATGAGAGGCTGGTGCTGAAATCTGGCTCTTTTCTGGTAGGTGCCTTCGAGACAGGTGACCCAAAGAGTTTAAAATTAGAGCGAGCCAAGAACCCTCCGCTGAAATACTTTTTTGATGGAAAGTGTGCTTTCCACAAAATTGGAATTTCCTGCAGGAAAACTGAAATTAAAGATTTAGTTTCTGATCAGGAATTGAAATTTGTTATTTGGATTAGTTCAATATTAACCAAACAATATTAATCTGGACTTTACTAATCTACTGCACCCACCCCCTGTCCTTGGGGTCATAGGTGCTGTAATAAAGATGAGGGGTGGGGGATCCTGCCATACCTTGAGGCTTGAAGTGGTTTCCATTATATAGAAGTTTACAGTTTGGTTCAGTGACTGTCAGCATCCCCACTATAAAAGTTGTTCTAGAACCATTCTCTGGGGTTGTTTTAGTTTTTCTTTTTCTTTTTCATTCTTTGCCCCCTTAATCAGTTTTATTCTCTGATCTTCTCCTTTCATCTATGTATAAGATGTTCTTGTGTATATCATACTAATTGGTCAAATTTTCAAAAGATTTCAGCTTTGGCCTAAGTCTGATCCCACTGAAGGCCATGGCAAATTGCCATGAACTCTAATGAGAAAAGAAGTCCATGTCCCCAGAAGTATTTCAGCACCTAACTCTCATTGTAATTAATGGGAGTCAGGCATCTAACTACTTTGAGGATCAAGGCCTGAGTGAAAATACCTATGCGAAGTATTAGATATTTTAATGAGCTAATTTTCAGACAAGGTGTGGTTTCTTGACACCTCTGAAAATAGGACAGGTGTGTGTGTGTGTATACAATGCATTACAATGCCAGGTCTGTGTGTATTATAATGCATAATAAAAGCTTTTTATTACATACAGTATTTAGTTAACAAGAACTTGATCCAGTTTTATAGCACATTTTCCCCAAGGATCTTAAAACAGACCTGGGTGGGAAAAACTTGGTTTTATTATGTTTTGTTTTTTTCTAGCCCACAAAAATATTTGATATTTCAAAACATTTTCTTGTTTTGAATGAGGATGAGACTTCATAGTCTTAAAGAAAAAAAAATTTGCAAGCCAAAAATCTCCCCAAAATTTAGATTAGGTCAATTGAAACATTTTGTTGTGATAAGTTCAAAACATTCTGTTTTATTTGGCCCTTTTTTAATATATTAATTTTTGTTTTGAACTTTAAGTTAATGTATTATAAAAAGTTCTTGCAAACCACAAAAACAACAAAACGCAGTTAGTTACAAAACAAGATGACTGTGATGATTTCATAACTTTTTTTTTTTCAAAAAATGGTTGAAATGAGAAATGTATTGGAACCAGTTTTGTTTTCAACAAATCAGCATTTTCCAAGGAGAAAATGTTTCTTCAGAGAAGACACAAACCACTCTATCTTAATGCACTTTCCAAACATATATTAACATAGTCTTACCTCCCCTGCGATGGAAATATTTTTTGTATTCCCATTTTACAGAGGAATAAAACGAGGGCTGGAACTTTTGCACAAACTTTCATAGCAGGCAAGTAATAAATGCAAGTATGAAATCTAGAATCTCTGACTCTCAGTACACTATTCTGACCATTAGCCCACACTTCCATTCTCTGACATATAGAACTGTTCTATATTACTGCTCTTTTCCCTTGGATTCTTCTGAGAAGCTTCCACTTGATGGGAAATGCTCTCCTCTTTACTTGGGGAACTAATGACAGTGGTGAGAATCAGTTGGGGGGGAAGGAGGGAGGTTGGAAGCGAGTTAATTAATTTCAAGTTTTTTAATCTCTTTTCTTTTGTACAAAACCATAAAACAAAAATTCTGTGCAAGCCAGAGCATGTACCTCCTGTAATCGAAAGAGAGGCAAGGATCTGACTAATAGATATTACGTTCCATTATATGGTCTTGAAGTCAATAAACATTAGGTTACCTTCATGCAATGAAAAAAGACCAGATTTATTAAAAAATCTTATCTGGAGGGTTTGCATTTCAATAGGATGTGAATTTGCATATTTTAACAATAACCTCCCATCATTCTGTCTGATCTGTGCTCAGTTGGCCATACAGATCACTTTATCTTGAATAGATTATCACTGGTTTAATAAACCCTTCATAATATGCAGGTATAACAATGGTACTTCATTGGATAAAGGAGGTATTAAAGTTCTTTTTCTGGAAATAGGGGTGGCCCAGCTAGTGATTAACTTTATACCTTTGTACATTCTTGTGCTGAATACACGATTAAAGGAGAGTATTCCCATTATTCACATTCAAAACCCACGGGCTCTTCAGAATGCTTTTTAACTCCTTATTGCCCATACAAAGACAAGGAGCAACACAAGAGTTGATCAAGCCAAGTCTGAAATAGCCATAGCCAATAGCTAACGCGTCAGAACAAGGCAACATCTATCTCCCATCTCCTTAATACCACTCATGCGGTCAATTGCGCAATGCTGCTCCATGGAGAGCGGATTGGAATCTTACCCAGTTGTCTATGGAAGATAATATCTACTAGTGTTCCCAGCAGACAGTGAGAAGGATTGTATGCAGATGACTCAGTAGGTTTGTTGGTTACGGCTCTTGCAGATATTTAATCACGTTTTTTGTTCTTCACTCTGTTTTGTTTCTTTAAGAGAGGCTCTATTTTCTAGAGACTATAGATTAGTAGAGATGGGCTGAACTAGCTTCCTCCAGTGACAACCCCGCTCAGTTACCATAACTTCTTGGCAATGTTCAGAGGGGTAGTCATGTTAGTCTGTGTACAGCAAAAACAACGAGAGTCCTGTGGCACCTTAAAGACTAACAATTTTTTTCAGGCATAAGCTTTCGTGCATCTGACAAAATGGTTGGAGCCCACAAAAGCTTATGGCTGAAGAAATTTGTTAGTCTTTAACGTGCCACAGGACTCTCGTGGGTTTTGCATACCTTCTTGATCTTTTTGTTTCTTTCCCTGGGCAAGCTGTGTTCGTGCTTGCTTTTCCAAAGCTCTCTTCATGAGCTCTTAGCTCCTGGAGAATCAGCTCACCGTGTGCTGCCTGACATAAGGAGCACACCGCAGCTCCTGAATAATTGAAAGTTATTGACCTACAATAACCTGGTATTATTGACCATAAATGATTTAGTGAAACACACACACACAGCCTCACAAGTGAATGAGCGAAAACTTGAATTCCCATTGTTGAGTGTCAGTCAGATGGAGCTGGTCATAGGGGGAAAGGGACATGGGCAGGCGTAGAGTTTTAGAGTTCAGCAAGGCAATTTTTCTGTTGATGCCCTGACAGTGTTCTTTCAGGGAAATGCACAAACTATTCTGAGTAACTGGCCTGAACCTTTACCCAACAGCCCATGTGAGCTTAAACCTTTTCTGAACTTTGGAAAAGTTCATGTAGTCTTAGATTTCTAAGGCCACAGTGAACCATTGTGATCATCTAGTCTGGCCTCCTGTATGCCACTTATCCTAGAACCATGAATTCCTTCCAATCCAATCCAACAAGCAAGATCCAAACTTCACCCCTGCTATTTTTCATGTCTGTTGAGTGAGCATGTCACTTCCTGGTTCCGTTCAGAAGTATAAATGCCATCTTCAGCCTGTCTAGAAGCAGGAAATATCTGATTCTCCTGCAGAAAGCCTGTTCTCATCATATATCCAACCAAGGGCCCCTGATCCTCTGATTGGATCTGCTAACGCAGACACCCATGGATCCATGTAGCTGCCCCATGACTTTGATTACTCCAGTGGAGCTCTGCACAGGTGCATTGGTCTGGGCTGATGAGCTTGGCTGGTTTAGATAAGTGTCCAACGATGGAGCAGTTTAACTGAACCAGACTTCTGAATCAGAGATGAATCCAACCACAGATACTGGCACCATATGTCCCCTTGTTTGAGCAAATGGAACTTTTGGATCCATCTTTCAACAGCTCTGAGCTTTTGCAGCTGCAGCTGGTCACCATTCATCGATCAGTACTCAACAAATAACAGGACGGCTTCTCAGCATTTATTGTTTTGTTCCGAATTGGACCCAGTGCTAAGTTAGGTTCATCTGGTTTCTTTCTGTGAACATTCAGCCTCTGCTCTAGATCCTGTGGAGCTCAGTGGAGAGTGTGGAGCTAGAGTTCAATGGCAGCAGGACTCGGACTTTGATGGCACACCTGCCTAACCTCTGGTTATATCTCAGGAATAGTGCTTCTAAAATGCCCAACCTTTCAATGTTGCTGGGCCATGGGTGCAGAAGAAGGTGAAGTACCCAGGAATGTGGCATTTACACAACAGGGATGGTGCTCTACAAGAAGGCTACTGTCCTTATTGCAATGCGCACTGAAGTCAACAGCAGCCTTTCCACTGACTTTGGAGGATGTTGGATCAGGCCCATTGTTCCTGAACCATCCCCACTGTCCAAATTCACTGCAGGAAGATGATTTCTTTGGCTATGTCTACACTTACTAAAGTTAGTTTGAATTAGTTAATTCGAACTAACTAATTCAAACTAATTTTAGTTAGTTCGAATTAACTTAATTCGAACTAGAAAAATTTAGTTCGAATTAAGCAAGTGCCATCATGGCACTTGCTCAGTTCGAATTAGTGAACTGCATTGAGTTCAATGGGCCGGTTAGTTTGAACTAAGTAACTAGTTCAAACTAACATGGTCACATTGGTTAATTCAAACTAACTAGTTCGAATTAACCCTTAATTTGTATAGCCTATTCGAATTTATTAGTTCAAATTAAAGAAGCCCTTAATTTGAACTAATGAAAGTCTAGTGGAGCCGTGGCTTTAGTTAGTTTGAATTAAGCTTCCTTAATTCGAACTAACTTGCCAATCTAGAAATAGCCTTTTGTTCCTAAGGAGTAGCCGTGTTAGTCTAGGTCAGCAAAACAAACAAGGAGTCCTATGGCACTTTTAAAGTCTTTAAACATGCCACAGGATTCCTTGTTTATTTCTTTGATGTTAGATTTCGTTTTCCCCTTCAAGTTTCAGAGGGAAACCCCAGACATAGGGTCAATTGAAAGGAACTTCTCTGGGTTACACTATAGGGCTGGTACAGTAGGTGATAAACTCTAAGCAGTCATTTCCCTTCCTCTGAGCATTTACAGAGGCGCCTAAGTCTGATGTGTATATTTAAACTTTAACTTGCTAGTTTATGCTTCTGAGACCAGTCCATTATATCCAACTACAGCTGTAGGTGACACACATTTCCAAAATGGTTCCCCATGGAATCCTTTCTTCCATTCTCTATAACGGACTATTATACTGGTGTTATCTGTGTCTTGGATTTATAGAGCATCTAATAAATATAAACTCTCCTTTGCACACACCCCATTTAAACAAAATGCTTCTTTAAGCAATCTGGGTGTTTTTTGCATTTCCAACCTCTGAAGTCATTGATTCACTTAGAAGAAGCAACTCTGTCATTATGAGCACCTGAGATATAATATACCAACAGTGTACAATGTGCAGAGTGTGTTACATTATAACAATGAGTGCTTCTATAGTGCTTTAAAACTACAAAATCCTATACAAATACTATTTAACTAATTCTCACAATACCTCTGTGAATTAAAGATTAGAATCCCCAGTTTACAATGGAGAAACTGAGGCAAGGAGGTAACTCTAGAACTCTCTTTAATTTTTCTTCAAAACAGACCATGACCAGATTTTTAAATTCTGAACACCCACAGGTAGGGGCAGATTTTCTAAAGAACTAGATTTTTTAGGAGTGCCCAGAACCCAACAACTCCTATTGGGACACCTATTTGGCAACACCCAATGTGCTGAGCTTTTCTTAAAATCTCTCTACGTATTTTGGTCCTTAAATGGGAGCTAAGCGCCATAGAAGCAGGCCATTGGTGTTTCATGTTGGGTGCCCCAAAAGTGGCTCTTTTAACAGTTTAGGACTGACCCTTCTACATCAAGTTCCAAACGGGGATCCGTGTTAGTCTAGGTTAACAAAACAAACACGGAGTTCTGTGACACTTTTAAAGACTAACAAATTTATTTATCACATGAGCTTTCATGGGAGAAAATCCCCCTTTGTCAGATGCTTTGCCTGGAGACTGTCCTGTTTGTCCAGTATATAAGGCGGGTGGGTGGGGAGGCATTTCTGGCACATGATGGCATAAATCACATTGGTGGATGAGCAGGTGAACAAGCCCTTGATGGAGTAACTGGCTTGATTAGGTCCTGTGATGGTGTCTTTTGTGTACATCAAAGTAGGCACATATCCCTGCAACAAACCATGTTGCCAAATTTGTCCACATATCTACACAAAAGACACCATCACAGGACCTATTCAAGCCAGTTACTCCATCAAGGCCTCATTCACCTGCTCATCCACCAATGTGATTTATGCCATCATGTGCCAGAAATGCCCCACTGTCTTATATATTGGAGAAACTGGACTTTCTCTGTGCAAAAGAATAAATGGACACAAATCTGACATCAGAAATCACAACATTCAAAAACCAATAGGGGAACATTTCAATCTCCCTGCTCATTCCATTGATAACTTGTTAAATAGCAGTGCTCAAACAAACGAATAACAAATCACAGCTTCAAAGAGAAACTGCAGAACTGGAATTTATATGTAAATTCAACTCCATCGCCCCAGGGTTAAACAGGGACTATGGATTTTTTTTCATTACAACAGGTGATTTGACCTCACCTTCCTCTATGTGCTGTTCCCCAGTGTTTGAATCCCAACACCTATTTTGATTTGCTAGTCTGACCTGATTCTATGTCATACATTTCCCTGCATTTAATTTCCTCCCATTCTATAATTTCCCCATCTTCACAGCATCTGACGAAGTGGGATTTTTTCCCATGAAAGCTCATGTGATAAATAAATTTGTTAGTCTTTAAAAGTGTCGCAGGATTCCTTGTTTGTCCTTCTACATCAATTTCTCCCATTAGCTGACAAGTGATAAAAGTCCTTCCCACAAGGCTTGTTGGCTTAATTGGTTACTATTTGAAAAGCCCTTTTATAACTGCTAAGCATTTCTGTTAAAGGTATTTTGGTAACAACAAAAAAGAACCATCTGGAATGCAATATTCCATTACAGAGACTTATGCTTATCTATCTTCATCAAATTAGTGTAACTATTAGCAACGCCGAGTATGCGTCCTTTGTTTCCTTGGCAAATAAAGCACCTTGTACAGATATGGCACTGACTAGATAATATTAAAACAAGGAGAGAGGATCTAATAAAATATCACATTTACTTTCATTCGCAATATCTGGCTTGCTTTCATGTTCCCACCAAATTTTAGCATCAGTGAATTGACGTCTAGTAGATTGGACCCTATATTTAGGGGCAGTTGATGTTAAAATATGTGTGTGCTTTATAACACAATATGAGTCAAACTATTGTGTTACTTTTTTTTTTTAGTCTTCAGTGAAAACAGGTTTTGGGGACAAGTTTAAACATTTCCTTGTGCAGTCAGAACTTCTAAACCAGAGGTTCCCAACCTTTTTGGTTCAAGGGCCACAAATACCATTTTTACAACCCTGAAGAGCCACCAGTCTCCTCCAGCAGCTGGCACCCCTTCACTGCAACCAGAGGGCAGGAGTTCAGTGAGGATACAGCCTCGTTGCTGACCTCCCGTCCCCCTGGCTGCAGCAGGGAAACGACACGCATCCTGTAGCCTCATGTGCTCCACCGGGGTCCCTAAGCAGTGACTCCCATCTGCAGCCAGGGGAATAAGAGATCAGTGCTCCCCTCCCACTGGTTCCAGCAGGGAACCCAGCGCTTATGGATCCAGGTGGAGCATTTTGTCATGCTCTCTGCTGGAGCCAGGGGATGGGAGCGCTGATCTTTTGTCCCCTTGGCAGTAGTAAAGAGTCTGTCTTAGATCTACACAGCAATGCACTCTGCCTGGGTTCCTCGGCAGCAGCTTCCTTCTGCAGCCAGGGGAAGAGGAGTGGTGAGCCACTTTGAAAGACCTGATGGGCCACAGGTTTGGAACCACTGCTCGATACTCTATAGAATCTCATTAGGTCAGACATAGGAAGTGAAAAGGATTGGAAATGGAAAATGAAATTGGCCAGCTTACACTCCTAGCCCAAGCTGAGCAAAGTGCAAAGAGGAAACAAACCGCATTAAGGGTGAAAAGCAAATTAGACTTTCAGAATCAATATTGCCAACTCCACACATGAAAAAAAATCACAAGGTTGTCTTAAAATCCCTGGGAGTTTAACAGTACAAACTTTTATTTGCCTTGTGGGGTTCGAAGCCTTTAGAATTTGTTTTCAGGCTTGTTCTCAAAACCAGGAAGGCTAAGAACTTACTTTTCCGTTTAAATAAATGCTGAGTTTCTCAGATAATCACTTGATTCCAGAAGCTGAGGCTTTAAAGAAAATTATCAGATATTATGAGCAGGGCCCTCTCTGGGCAGGGGCAAATGGGGCGATCGCCCCTAGCCCCGTAATTACGTGGGCCACGCTGCCCTGCTCCCAGCAGGCAGTCCCAGGCGCAGAGTGGGGAAGCAGAGCCCGGCCTATGGGAGTCGAGCTGCCGGCCCAGGGGAGGAGCGGGTGCACGGGGCCCAGTCTCTTGGGGCCACACACCCCACTTAGGAACGGCCCTGATCATGAGTCTCACAATAAAATTGTGTTGGCAGCTCTGAACGCTTATACATCTGCCCAGGTCAGGACAGTTTTTAAACATACCTCAAGCTATGTTAATTACGTAACAGATTGATAAGTATTGTTGGCTCAAAGGATGTGGTCTTCCAAAATATAATTGTAGCCAGTGAGGCTGAACCTGATCTCTTTCACCCCACTTTTACCCCTGGAAATTAAACTATCCCTAATTTCCATTGGCGAATGTCGAATCGGTCCAGATTTTCAAAAGCACGCAATGTACTGAGCTGGTTTTAAAATGTCACTGTGTGCCTGGGAACTCAGTGAGATTGAGACAGAAGCCAATTTAAAAAGAGTGAGCGGTTGCATAGGTTTTCCTGTAAGTGATTTTTATCCTGACAGCACCTCTTTAAAATCTCATGCTGTGTATTTTTCATCAAGTCGTTTTGGCTGTTTTGAACAATGATGCTGCTCCGTGACTCGGAGCCTCATTCACCCCTGTGCTGGTTCAGATTCATTGACTTCAGCTGGAGTTACTTCTGGTTCATGCGAGAGGAGACTCAGACTCTGTGAGTTCAGACATATACCATTAAAAGGTTAATGGCTGATGCTGCCTGAAAGTTTACTGCTGAACTTTGTGTCTCTAATCAAACCACCTCCTTTGACCAAATACCATGGTAAAACATACATATACATGCGGCCAATGAGTCATCTCTTCTTGATGAGACCTCTTTTAGTCCAAGGCATCACCCAAAATGAAAATGTTACACAAGCAAGCTCGTGATTGAGCCCGTGACCTAGCGAAAAGGCAAAGGGAGATGGGGGAAGGTTGTAAATAACTCCAACCTCTCAGCTGTGATGCTGGAGTGTCTGGCAGATTCTGGCCATTAGTAGACGTGGACAGGTGAACCTTTACACCAAATCAATCATCATATTTATACTAATTGTAGCGTAATAGTCCCCCGGGAGCACCGTTCAAATGAGCTTGACATTATTAAAATTTTAATGCCCAGTTTTCATAGCTGAATGAATATTTAAAGGGTATGTCCCGGGCTTAAGTTATGATGATGAAGAAATTAATGGAATGTCTTGTTTAATGCATTGGTACATGTTGATGCAAAAAAGAAAAAAAAAGCGGTGTGCAGACTAAAGAAAGAAAGGCAATGTTTGTGTGTGATTAGACAGAAGAGGGATGCATTAATCTTGAGGAAAAGAGCTCACTGGATGACTCTCAGTTGAATTCCTTGAGGAAACATTTCTTATTTGGGAGGGGGGAAATGGGGAACAGCAGCAGAGCCAGCCCTGTAGGTGACAGATCAGAAACAAATTCCCATTAGCTTTGAAATATCACCCTATCTGTCCATTTGTTTGGCACAACAAAACTTCTAAAAAAAAACCCAGTAAATCCTTTGCTGGCTGGAGCAGGATCAAAGATCCACCTTTGTTCCTCAATCAGGGTGTTTCTTTACCCAGATCAGTTTAGAAGGATGATATCTATTGGGGGGGGGGGGTAGTGTATCACTGTAGAAACTGTGGTATAATTTATTAGCAAAACATAGGTAGGACCTGACGTTTTACAATGGGGCAAGAGGAGAAGAGCTCCTTGCAGATCAATAGGTCTGATCCTCAGTTGATGTAAATTGGCATAGCTTTATTGATTTTACTGGAACTATGCCAGTCTACCCCAGCTGAAGATTAGACCCAGCACTTACGGATCAGGATAGATGCTATTTCACACTGGAGTCTGCAGAGCTTTTTAAAATCTACCCTCTCCCCTGCCCTGCTGCTCAATTCAAGAAAGAAGTCTCTGGGTTGTTTTGGTGACATTCATATGACAAAGGCTCCTATATTTATAGAAGCAAACATCACCTGGTAGGAGAGCTCGAGCCATTCGGTGGACATGCGATGGGTTTAAACGAGCATCCTCCATAAGATTTCCATCCTGCAAGAGATAAGGAAATTTGGGTTAATGCTCTAAGTCCTTCCACTGAAGGTTTACTATAGAGGGACACCATCAAGATTAAGATAATCTTATTCTTATACAATATCCTTGCTTGTTTTACTACTAACACCTCAAACAATCAGAGCCCTCAGGCATGCTTTGCAAAGGGTGTATCTCTGATCAGCTCCACTGGTTTAATAGAAGGTGTGATCCAAATACATGTTTCTCAGACCAGTGCATTAGGCAGTGAGGACACTTATTTCAATTTAAACCAGGCTTTTTTTCAGTTTAGCTGCAGTCATTAGGCCTTATGGTGGGGAGAAAGTTGTACAGGTTTAAATAAAAGTGTAGTTTCAAATGTAGCTCTGTACGGTACAGCTTGTATCTGCTCCCTAGACACTGTTCTGTGAATGGAAATTACTGGAATGCAATGTGCTCTCCAGCCAGGCCGTCTAGGCCAGAAGGTGGCATGCAGCAGCCAAGAATTCCTGTGTGTCATGGGAGTGCTCAGCTGCCCACTTATGACACCCCTTCTTCTGGCCTTCAAACAATCACCCAACCTCGCCAAACTCATTATCAGAAGTAAGCAGCCCGTGCCCCCAAACCAGAGCACAACAAATCAAAGCAGATCCAAACCCACAGACGTGTCTCCGCTGCTCCAGCCATCAATGCCCACCACAACAGACTTTTCAAGAACCCTGGGGTCTGTCTACACTGGCACCCTAGGTCGAACCAAGGACACTTAAGTCGACCTACAGAACTCTGCGTCCACACTGGGCGCTTGTTAAATCCACTTAAGAGCTTTCTTAAATTGACTTAATAACACCACCTCTGAAGGGTGACTTAAGGCTTAAGTTGACTTAAAGCCAGTGTAGACGGGTATGTCTACACTACAGGCTCTGTTAAGTTGACTTAACAAGGTCAACTTTAAGTCAACTTAAAATCGACCTTGTTAAGTCAACTTAACAGAGTCGACTTAACAAGTGTAGACACAGCCTGGGTCTTGCACATGCCTAGTGCAACATGCGCTGTATCTCATCCAGTGCCCCAACCGCCCCAACAGCAACTGTGTGGCTGAAACCAGACACTCATTATGCTCTCAAATGTACCAGCGCAGAAAAATCACATGACGAAACCGTCACCCGTGGGCAAACATTTTTCACAAAACGGTCATTCCACATCACACCTGATAGTCGTCTTCCTCAAAGGAAACCTGCACAACACCTTGAAAAGGCAAGCCAGAGAGCTTAAATTCATAGCTCTGCAAGATGCTGAAAACCATAAACTCAACAGAATGACCAGTTTTATGACTCATTATAACACTCTGTAACCCACTAACCCTCCTCTGTCCTATGCCTGCAGAGGTGTTAATTGCCTACTTCATCTTAAATGGTCTCCTGGAACGTGTGTTTAACCCTTATGCTAAACAGTCTGTCCCTCCTTGTAATTAGCTCTGACCCTCTGAGTACCTTTCCCAGACCTGAAGAAGAGCACCGTGTAGCTCCAAAGCTTGTCTCGTTCACCATGAGAAGCTGGTCCCCCCAAAAAGATATTACCTCACACACCTTCTCTCACTCACTTAAGGTTCTCTGCCTTGGAGTTGGGGAGTGTGAATGGCAGCTCGAGGAGACATACCTGTGCTAGCTAGCTCAGGAAAAATAGAAGGGAGGGTGGGCAGAATGAGCATCAGAAATCTGCCTGATGGCACTGAGTATGAACGCACGTGTGCACCAAGGTGTAGAGGACATCTGCACAAGGGGTCCTTCACCATCCCTGGCTGCAGTGTAGACATATCTTTAGGGTGGCTTTAAGTCCCCTTTCTTCTGTCAGAGTAAAGTAATGATATGGCCCAGTGGAATGGCCCAATATCTTTTAGTTGTGAACTGTGCAAAGATGGGTCAATGTTTTGCTTGGAGATGCAAAATGAGGCAGAAGTAAGAGAATGAAAACGAGCTGGTGGACTGCTAGCAGTTAGCCTCCCAAAAGAGGGTGGGCAGGTGCTTGGGGAGGCCCAGATCGTGGCAAGTAATGGAGCTGGCCTGGCATAAAGGAGAACATGCCTTGCAAAGGGAGCAGTGGCATAGATGTGCTCTATGACCTCCCAGAAGAATTCTGTCTGAGTAAAGACAATGTGGCTACCTTTGCACATACACCAATAGGAGAACAAATTTTACCTGCTGAGTCTGACACGGGGGGGAAATAGATTCATTCATTTATGCTACTCAAATTGCACAGCTGTTTGTAAAGCAAAGTGGCCATGCAAAATACTTCCACTTAGGAGGAAGGCTTAGGTCATGGTACCGAATACTCTGTGGCCAGACACAGAAAACCGCCAGCATGGAGCAGGTGCTTACACGTATCCCAGTTAAGAAGACTGGGATTCCAACCCAAAGGTTTGTGTGCATGAACCCAAACTAAACTTAAGGCCCCTCTAGGTTCATCTATATCTACGAGACAAGTGGTAAAATGAATCGATAGTTAGATGGATGGATTATAATGCGTTTTATATGATATATAGAAAATGCCCTCGGAGTTCAGGGATGGCCAGTAGCAATCATTCTCGGGGGTAGGCGCCAGAGCATTGAGTGATTTGTAAAGGTCAAACCCTTCAAGATATTTTTTTCATATCTCATGCAATCCCATTTCAGATCTTCTCATCTATTTGTGTACACGTCTCTGACACACATCTCATCTGGGAGGGGGAGAATAGAATTAGGAGTCCATGCTAGATAGATAAGATTTGGGATCGAATAATCTCAGAAACATTCTTCATTACCAGAACTTGCCGACAGGACGCTGCCATGGTATTTTCCATAACTTTTTAAAAAAAATTACATTTCCTTTCACTGTCCTTTAATTAACCAGGGGCTTCTATTTTGTATGCAGGTATTCATACACTCACCCGTTTATTGTAGGATTGCTTATGCAGTCAGGTTACTTTCCTCCATGGCCACTGAAGTTATTTCCTCATTTAACTGTAATTAACAGATCAAAAAACGAGGCTCTGATTCTCAGCTGGTGCAAATCGATGCTTTGTCAATTTCAAGAAATCTGACAGTGATTCTCATTAGCTGATGTTCTGATCCCACATCTGCTTTCTGCAAAAGGGAGAAGGGTTGGTTTGAATTTACCATCAGTGGCACCAGGTTGGCACTACTGTAATTCCATTCACATCAGTGAAGATCCTCCTGATTTACAGGTGTAAATGAAAATCAGGCCCAGAACTTAGCAATCAGCTATGATTGAAACACAATAAATTATAAAGTTCCAAAGGGGGAGCACTGTTAGTCCACTCCAGCAAAACAAACAAGGAGTTTATGGTACTTTTAAACACTAACAAACGTATTTATAGCATGAGCTTTCATGGGAGACAAAGTCAAGCGTCTGATGAAGTGGGATTTTCTCCCACAAAAGCTCATGCAATAAATACATTTGTTAGTCTTTAAAAGTGCCACAGGACTCCTTGTTTGTTTAATAAATTGTAAGTTAAGTTTCAATCCTTTCCAACTTGATGTTAATATAGTTAACATTTCCTTGGTGCCTTTAATCCTGAAAGATCACACGGTATCTATGAACCCACTTCTACAAACGCTTATTAATGTGAGTCACTTTATTCACATCAATAACTCTGTTGATGTTACTGGTTGGTAGTAAAGTTAGTGACATTACAGGACTCTGACTCCCAAAATGTTTTGCAGCTGATGGTCTCACTGATCCTTAGAGGTGCTGAGCACGCTGGGCCAGATCCAGCAAAGCACTTAAGCACATGTTTAACTCTGGGAACTGTGGACTTCATTCCCGCTGACAGCTAGATAGCTACATGAAGTTGACTCTGTGGGGAGATGCAGTGGTCCTTGAAATGCATACAGCATTACTGGACAACTGTTGAAAACAGGAAGGGGGCGTGGATACTGTAATGGTGGAAAGACAACAGAGTCTTGTGGCACTTTTAAAGACTAACAGATTTATTAATCGCATGAGCTTTCGTGGGAGAAAATCCCACTTCGTCAGACGCTTTGAAAAAGTGCCACAAGACTCTGTTGTCTTTCTACAATAGACTAACATGGCTACCCCTTTGGAATTTGACTGTAATGGTGGTAACTGCACAGTAGTTTGTGTTGGCTCTCTGTTAACACCCCAATTCTTGCCAAAATGCCATGAGAGCTTTAATAACCACAAATTTCAGAGGGGTAGCTGTGTTAGTCTAGTTCAGCAGAACAAACAAGGAAATCAAGTGCCACGGGTCTCCTTATTTGTTTTAATAACAACAAGTGATTTTCGGAATAAGGACAACGACCTCTTATCGAGAGCTTTTTCATGGCTAGTTCTCAAAGCCTTTTTCAATCGCTATTGTATTTCTCCTCGCAATGCCACGGGGCAGTAAGGCTGTGCTAATATCATCATTTTCTAGTTGGGGAATTGAAGTGCGAAGACGCTAAGGCTATGTTTACACTTGAAAAGTTAAGTCGACTTTATAAAGTCGACTTAATAAGGTCAACTTTAAGTCAACTTAAAGTGGACCTTATTAAGTCGGCTTAACAAAAGTTGACAACTTTTCAAGTGTAGACGTGGCCCCTTTTTGGCCTTATTAAGTCAACTTAACATTTTAAGTCGACTTAAAAATGTCCAACTAGGCACTACTCCGCATCTCCACTGGCTTCAGTCGACTTAATAAAGTCGACTTAAGCGCTAGTTCAAATTAAAATGAGGTGTTATTAATTCGAACTAACTTTTCCTTAATTCGACTTAAGGAGCAGTTTAAGTCAAATTAAGGAAAGCCCCGTGTAGACGCGGAGTAAATGAAGTCGACTTAAGCCTCCTTAAGTTGAGTAAATTTCTAAGTGTAGACGCACTCTAAGTGACTTGCCCATGGTCACAGAAAAAGTCTGTTACGGAACAGGGAACTCAACTTGGGTCTCGCTATTTACAATTAACATGAATTGACAATACTGCACACTGTTTTCCAAGGAGAGTGTATCAGTGTTGGGGCATTGGTTCAGTGCCATTTTAGGAGGCAGAGGGCACCTGTTGAATCCTCTGCTTCATTTTATACGGTACCTGAGTTCTCTCGGAAAGGCAGGATCCAAAGCCTATTGAATCTTTCCAACAATTTCAGTGGGCTTGGAACAGATTCCAAGCGCTGACCTGGCTTGATCTTATAATGCTGTGGGCTCCATGCTACTCGCCTGTAACTTTCCACCAAAATCTCTCTGTTCTGTACCCTCCCCATCAGTCTTTACCACGACATTATGCGGTTGCGAACTCCAGTCTTCCTTCTGTCCCCAGGTTGCCAGTTCTCATAATTGTTCACAGGTCAGAGGTGGTTGGAGGGGATGACGGTAGTTAACTGAGTGATCTAGTCTGCATGAATCGAGGCTACGCTGGAGAATTGAGGCTTTGCTTGTTCTAGGGCCGGGAAAGCTTCTAATTTCCCCGTGGCACACCTACTTCGGTTCACAAGAAATTATAATAATTTATAATAATAATCACACCTCCCTTTTCTTTAGCACTTTTCATCAGTAGATCGCAAAGGTCAGTAGCGTTATCCCCATTTTACATATGGAGAAACTGAGGCACCAAGCAGTAAGACATGACTTGCCCAGCAGACTAATAGGAGAGTTTCCTGAGCCCCAGGCTAGTGTTCTGTCTACTTCCTGTCAAGCCTAACAGGATGTGGAGCATAAAGACCTATCCTCTTACTAGGCTTAAAAAGTGAAGTTTTGGGAAGAAAAGTGACTAGACAGAAACGGTGCCTTCTTACTCAGATGATCTGTTCCCTGTGTGCCGTCAGAGCTCTAACTAGTGTCTATAAATCTGTGCTATTTCTTGCTCAGATTGATAGATTTTTAAGGTCAGAGGGGACCACTGTGACTATTTGCTCTGACCTCTTGCATAACACAGACCACAGGATTCCACCCAGAGATTCATGTATCGAGCTGTACAGCCCGGCCCCACACCACTGTTTATCAGGGTGAGCGAGTTGGAATCTATTTTGTCTCATGTGTCATCAGCATAATTATTAATCAAAATCCAATAATCTTTCTATAATCTCATATTGTCACACTCGCTCTTGGCATCCTGCTCAAATCAGTTTGTGAGCTGTTTGAGGCAGGATCTGTCAGGGGGGGATTTGTGTTTGTACAGCCCCTGACACAATGGGGCCCTCATCCCAATTGAAGCCTCTGGGCAGTGCGGCAATAGAAATAAGAATGAACAAAGGAGTGAGCTGGGGAAGAAGAGGGTGGAATGGACAGAGAGGGAAAGAGAAAATGGAGAGAGATTGAGTCAGTGAGAAATCAGCTGTCTCTCTCTTCTACCTTCCATTCCCAGGTGATCCTTCTACCTGCTCTAAATTAATTTCAAAGCCAGAGGGAGCAGAAAGGGGAGCGGGGTGGGGGAAAGAACCTTAAAAAAAATCACAATGCAGAGAAGCGTCTGTCCCCTGTCTAATTCCTGCGCTGGCCTGTAGCTGACAGTGCCGTGAAATATACAGCAGCAAGCTCTGACATTTCATTTCTGCCGAGAATTGAAAAAGGGCTTGCTGTAATTCATCGCTTCTTGTAACTCAAACCCTTTCTGACAGGAGTACCTGCACTGTCTTTTAACAGAGGCACCACCGCCACTGTAATTGGACATGAAAAATGATGTCGTGTTTGTACGTGCTGGGAAAATTCAGCGGCAGGCTCGGTGGGGCGAGTGGTGGGCTAAAACAGAACGGTATGAGGTGGGATGGTTCTAGCTGGTATGTAAGGTGTCAGGATTAGTGATGTGGGGAGGAAATGGCTGGGGACTGCTGCCTGGGGACCCAGGTGTGCAGTGCACTCTCTCTCTCTGTTGGGATTGAAGCTGCAAAGCACAAAGGCTATGTCTACACTAGAAAAGTTAAGTCGACTTTATTAAGTAGACTTAACAAAAGTCAGCTTAACTTTTCTAATGTAGACATATCCCCTTGTTGACCTTATTAAGTTGACTTAACACTTTAAGTTGACTTAATAAGGTTGATTTACGTGCTAATCCCCATCCACACTGGTTTAAGTCAACCTAACAAGGTCGATTTAAACGTTAAGTCGACATAAAACGAGGTGTTATTAGATCAACTTAACTCTTCCTTA
The DNA here is from genome assembly GCA_007922175.1 of Pelusios castaneus. Classification (NCBI taxonomy): domain Eukaryota; kingdom Metazoa; phylum Chordata; order Testudines; family Pelomedusidae; genus Pelusios; species Pelusios castaneus. The sequence goes on along the minus strand of ML685885.1, from coordinate 3,116,440 downwards.
AGTCGACTTAAGAAATGCTTAAGTCGACTTAAGGAAAGCCCAGTGTGGATGCGGAGTAGTTTAAATCGACTTAAGCTTCCTTAAGTCGACTTCATTTGTAAGTGTATATGCACCCAAAGGATCTTGGGAGACAGAAAACGTTGCTCTGAGTTTTACCCTGGGCGGTTATTCGTATGAGAAAGCTGAAAACTCCTAAATCAAACATCTGCCTGTTCCAGTATTTTATCTATGAAAGGGCCCAGTGTGCCATTCAGGTGGGGAAACTGAGGCACAAGGCATGGCAGTGACTTGCCTGAGGACAAGACAGAGGCAGAGCTTGGATTAAACCTCCTGTCTCCTCCGTGGCTGAAGAGCTGAGAATTAATTAGTAACCAGGAGGATTTGGCTGTGTGAGGTACAGTGGCTGGGACTGTGCAGGCATTCCGGTGCAATGTTTCTGGAGGAGGAAAGACAGCCGCAGGCCTGGGCTCAATTCCGTGTTCTCCAGCAGACTTCTTCTGTGACCTTGGACCATTTAGTCTCTGTGGCTATGTCTACACTTATTAATTTAAATTGACTTAACTAAGTCGACTTTAAGTCGACTTTGTTAAGTCAACTTAGCGTGTCTACACTCAAAATTTAACTCGACTTAGAGGGGACCCTGCCAAATCAACCTACAGCGTCCACACTGGACGCCTAGGTCAACTTCTAGGGGCTAGGTGGACTTGGGACAGGTCCACGGTGGCGGGGGGGGTCACCCCTTGCCAAGTGCCAGGGGGCTCAGCCTTTGCCCCATTATACCTTGGTACCTTGGCAGGGAGGGCAGTGGGGAAGCCCTGGAGCCCCCTAAGTAAACTTAAAGTCGACTTAGGGCTACTCCACGTCCACATTGGCTAAGACAACAGAGTCCTGTGGCACTTTTAAAGACTAACAGATTTATTTATCGCATGAGCTTTCGTGGGAGATAATCCCACTTCGTTAGATGCTTCAAAGCGTCTGACGAAGTGGGATTTTCTCCCACGAAAGCTCATGCGATAAATAAATCTGTTAGTCTTTAAAAGTGCCACAGTACTCTGTTGTCTTTCTACAATAGACTAACACGGCTACTCCTTTGGAATTTGACCACATTGGCTAAGTCGACTTTCTTAGCCAGCAAAGTCGACTTAAAATGAGCTTTTATAAAATCGACCTAATTTTTCCTTAAGTCGACTTGAGCAGCTGTTTAAGTCGACTTAAGGAAAGTGTAGTGTAGACACAGAGTAAATGAAGTCGACTTAAGCAAGCGAGTAAGTGTTGATGCACCCTGTGTGCCTCAGTCCCCATCTACAATAAAGCCCCGTCATGACATCCCTGCACGGTGGGAGCCTAGAGGAGCTGTTGACGTAAGACTGGCAGATTACTGTCCCTTCTGGCCTTAAACGCTGGACACCTGTAAAGGGGGCAGAAAAGCACTGTCCTAAATCACAGGGATTTGGAGACGAGAAACACACTGAAGATTGTGACACACACAGGAGCTGATGTATTGCGGCAGTATATGTGTCCAAAACAGATAGCTCATAAATGGTCCTTTCTGGCCTTAAAATCAATTAATCTGTCTTTGAAACATGCAGCTGAATGAGGCTGAGGGAAATCCAGGTGTTTTCTAGTCTGTGGTGAGTTCACTGGTGAAAGGAAGTGATTTATTTCACTTGCGTCAGCCAAAAATGATCACCTAGGAAGGAGCCACAAACATTGAAGCACGGTAATGATGCTGCAGGGGCAAAGGTGAAAAGGACTAGCCGCGTGAATAGGTCATTTCCATCTCGAATACCTGCGCTCCAGTGATTCTGTGAAAGCTGCTGTCATATGAACCACCATGTTGGGTCAGGCCAATGATCCATCTAGCCCAGTGTCCTGTCTTCCAGCACTGCCAGATGCTTCAGAGGGAATGAGCAGAAGAGGGCAATTTAAAGTGATCCATCCCGTCATCTAACATCCTCATTTTCTGTAGTTCCCTTTTTGATGTGAAATGTGACTGTGATGTATTGATTTGGTATTTTTCCCCCAAAACAGAGATGCGAAATTTAATCATGTCATTGTCTCTGGTACCGAGTGGTTCACCCAGTGGTGTCTGGCTGCTGAGTTTTGCCCACATGCTCAGGGTTTAGCTGATTGTCATATTTGGAGTTGGGAAAGAATTTCCCCCCACGGCAGATTAGCAGAGACCCTGGATGTTTTTTCACTTTCCTCTGCAGTGTGGGTCACAGATCACTTTCCGGTGTGTTCTTTGGTGGATTCTCTGTACCCTGAAGTGTTTAAATCATTATTTTAGGACTTCAGTAACTCAGTCCTAGGTTAAGGGTCTATTACAGGAGTGTGGGGGTGAAATTCTGTGGCCTGCGTTATCCAGGAGGTCAGACTAGATGGTCATAATGGTCCCTTCTGCCCTTAAATTCTATGAGTAACTATATTATTCTCTTGGACCAGATCCTGTGCTTTGCTTACGACTAAATCAAGATTTGTCTTTCCCCTTATGGGTTCGCTCCAAGAAGCAGGTATTTTTATGGCAACTCAAAATTTTATCTGTGCATCCATTCCTCAGGGACATGCCCAGTCGTTGTGGGGATAGCTGAAACTTTCTGTCTTAGTTGCCTCTCTCATCTCCCTGAGTATTTCACAGTGACCATCACCTGCTCAAGGGGTCGGTTTTATGGTCCTACTTCTATACCTTTCTTGTCCAAACATGGATTTTCTAGCCATTGAGATTCTGTGCTACAGTTTGTCATTTAAGATTTTTACTTTATTTTATACTGTGCTTCCTTTCACATATAGCACCCGCTTGTCCCCCCCACAAGTGCAACCTGCTCTGTCCTTCCTATCTGCTTGGTACCCTCGAGCCCCACTGATTATCCTCATTCCGCCACATTTCCACAATGCCTGTTATATCAATAGCCTCATTTAATGCCAAGCACTCCAGTTCATCCATCTTAACATTTAGACTTCTAGTGTTTGTATATAAGCACTTGTACATTTTGTCAATATTCAGTCGCCTGCCTTCGTGTGTTTTATTTAAATAGGGCTCTTTTTCCATTTGATTGTTTCTCACTAGCTCCTACCTGTACTTTTCCAGCTTCTTTCCTGAAGGCATTACAGGCAACTGTTCATTAGATTAACAACATTGCTATTCTGCTTTCTCCAGCACTGGAGATTTCTTTCCTGCTTAGCCACATGATCCCTCTGGTTTTCAGCCCAGCAAATCCCAGTTGAAATCTCATATTTGATTAGGAGAAAAAATTCCCCTGAAATGGTGCCCACTTCTGACATGGATCTGTTATGAAGCAGGTTGCATTCAAGGGATTTTTGTGTAGGAGGTGGGCAGCATCAATAAACACAGTCACAAATGCTCAGGATCTTCTGAGTGAAGAGGTGTGAAACTGAACCTCAATCTCATCTGTGTCATTGAAGGGAAATTTGAAGGGCTAGTGAGATGTACATGCAGGGACTCATCTGTGCAGTCTGATGGCTTCAGACACTCCTGTGGTTACATGAATGTTGTACTGATGTCCTGCTGCCACTTCTCCTACATCCAGTTTTACACCGATTACACATGGGTATCATTCCATTAACTTCAATGGAGGTACTCCCCATTCATGCTAGTCTAAGTGGGTGATGAAACCAAACCCATTTGGATCCTGTCACATTCAGATAGCAACCCAAGGTGTCTAGCTGATGCCTGTTTCTATCACAGGCAAAATGAAAACATCTGATGTGAACATCTACAAACTTTGGAGACGCTCTGATTCAGGCTTCAAACCATAGGGCTGCTCCCAATGAAACCTGAGTGCAGTGGGGTAAGAGCCTGGCTGGCCACAAGATCTCCCTTGAAAAGCAACCCACAGTTTCCAGGTCGATGGTCCCCCCTGCACATGGAGTCAAACTGTCTGGCCCCAGGAAAGATATTCCTGGAAGGCTCCACAGGGTGACCTGAGGGGAAGGGAGTCAAAGGCTATGTCTATGCTTGCAAGTTAGGTCAATTTAAGGAGGCTCAAGTTGACCTAACTTAGTCCCTGTCCACACTAGGCTTTCATTCGGTTGACTTAAGAAAATCCTTAAATTGACCTAATGAAGGCTTAGGTCGACTTAGTAAGACCTGCCGGATATGTTGACCTAACCCTTCCTTAGGTCAACTTAACCCTTCTTTAGGTCAACCTAAGCCCAGTGTGGACGCTTAGGTCCACTTTATTAAGTTGACCTAAGGGCAGTTAGGTTGATTTAACAAAGAGGATTAAGTCCACATCCATGGACACCACTTTGTTAAGTTGACTTAATAAGGTTAACTTAAAGACCTAACTTTTCCTAGTGTAGACATAACCAAAGGACTCAGGCTCTCTCCTCTGGATCCCCACCTATCCCAATCCACAGGTTGTGGGGGGCGGGGAGCAAAAGTTAAAAAGCCTGGTTTAGTAAAAGAACTTTTTATAGAGGTATTTCAGCTGCAGCATGCTTCCCAGCCATGTGCATTCAGACTGGCTTCCCAGGGCCTCCTCCAAACTTTACGGTCCTGCAAACTTTACCTCTGCTCTGCCCTTCAAGTTCCTAGCAGGTTGCTGCTCAATGGACAGACACGGAAGTGTGTCCCCTGGAGGCACCATGCTCTCCAGGACTCTGCAAAGCTGAGCAGCAAAACAGAGATGAGGGGGACCCATGCAGATACCGCTTGCCTCCAGCAAACCCCCCTGAGAGCCAGAGATTAGGATCTTGACTTTGGCCTCTTCCCCAGAAAAGCCTTTGTATCTCTCTCCCCAAATGGAAACTATGTAGGAAAATCAGAGAGGTGCATCTCTCTGAAGTCCCTTTCCTCTAGGCAGGTTCTTCCCTCATTAGGGAAGGGGCCACTCCACCTTTGTCCCCACTCCTCTTCCCCTAAGTTGTCTCCCTGCTCCCAGACTTTCTCCAGGAGAAAAAAGTTTTATAGCTGGAGAGAGGAAACTTAATTATTTCCCTCTCAAAGTGTCTCCCTATAATTGGTGTCTTTCATGTCAAGATGATCTCAATTTGTATTATGGGTTCTGTGCACACAGCACTTTCTCTTTGGTCTATAAAGAAATTGTCAAGTGCATAAATCATAGTGTGCATTAAATTACACTTGCCTTTTACTTATTAATTTCCCCAGTTTTTTTTTTCCCTCTCCTTCTTTCATTCCTCCACTGGATGCTTTTTCCCACCCTCCTTCTCTCTTTTGCCAGCTGCCTCTTCTCTCTCCCTCCCTTCACGTCTCTCTCCATCCCTGCCTGATTGTCCATCCTCAGACGGTAGTGACCAGTGGTGTCAATTTCTCTTGGCGTTGCCTGGGATTCTGGCTATTTCCCCATCCTCTTGCAGTGGATCATATCAGCCCCTTCCGCCGGGGAGATGGGAAAGAATTTTCACTCAAGCTGTCTCCAAGCGCCTGCCGTTGAAATCAATGGGTGTCTTTGGGTCAGCTGCCAGCTTAGGACATGTCTCTGATGTTGTGTGATGCACTGTTTGATAGCACATTCCTCTAGTGGCTGGCCCCCCAGACTGTAAAACTTACTTCGTGTTACAGCCAGTCTTGTGCAGCTGGAGTAGCCATGGCCTGTGATTTCGCTGCAGAAAGTCCTTGGTTCAATCTTGCTAAAATGCCATGCTGTCAGTATACGTGATCATGGGTCATTAAAATTCCAAATCCAGAGACTAGTGAATGACAGAGTAACACCTCCCGCCCTCCCCACCCATGCGCAAAATTCTGCTCCCGGTTTTGCTAGATCAAAACCCTTGATTCCCCTGGGCCTTCATGGATATGATGGTCAGCAGATATTGTCCTCTAGAGCCACTCAGACCTCTATTCTTTTGAATGTGGGTGTGATTATAGCTGTAGTCACATTATGTCTAAGTACATTTCCCTCTCGAGACAACAATGCGGCAAGATCCTTTAGGCCCTCCATCATGTTAACCTACTTGTCAGCCACTTTGATAGCTTTTTAATACTAAATATGTTTGCAGAGCAATTAGAATAAATCTAGACAGTTATGAAATACTTTCTGAATGGGTGGGGGGGAAGCCAACTTCGCTGTTCAACCGAGATTGACCAGAAATAATGGGGGAAGGAGTCGACTCTGCTGGACTGCAGGGTAAAAGGAGATGAGGGAGGGTTAGAGGAAAGAGGTACGGAGGTCCTAAATATATAGTTAGTCAATTTACTGGTGCTTGGAGTGGAAGGAACGGGGAGCACCAAGCATATAAGATACAAGCAAAGGATTGTGCTGTATAAGGGTCAGAGACTTTAACGTTAACATGTTTGATGCAAGCTTTCGCTCACTCGCTTGCTCTCAGCCATAGTCTGTGCAAGAGAGGGAGGATGTGGAAGGTCAGAATTCCTCCTCTGTTCTCCCTGGGAGCAAAAAGCTACAAGATCAACTCTGTTACTATCGCAACAGGTTCTTTTCTGGGCCTGGCTGGGGACTTCTGCTGGCCAGGTGCCAGGCGTGCTGGCTCATCTGAGCCCTGGAGCTGCACCACCAAACCCTTGGTAGGAAGTAAGGGAGTGTGAAGTCCTTGCTCCGTCTCCTCACCACACACCTATTACTCCCTTCTCTTAACTGTTCTGTATTCTTATTGCCTGCTTTTATCTACTGTGTTCCACCCTAGAGGTGGCTGCATTTGGCAGGCAGTTGCATTGATCCCTGTGCATAAATTGTAGAATATTGCTTCAAGCATTTGAAAATAGTATGGGGGAAGGCGTTTGAGATGAAAACCGCTGTGGAATCCAATCGAATCTACAGCTTCCCAAATGTTAATGGGAGGTGCATCGGCTCTCCCGTGCCCATCTGCTCTCCTCCTCATAGTAAACGTTACTGGCCAAACTGAACATCGGGAGTGGCTTCTCTTCCTCCCAGGCCCTGAGCTGCTCCAGAGCTGCTGGCGAGTTGGTGTCCAGCTGCAAACCTTTCAATGACCGAGATACCAGGTCCTGGCACAGGAGCCCATGTTGCTGGTTGCTGGGCAAAATAGGAGTCAGCGGAGTGCCACCCATTGACATCAGATGGAGGATCTGGCCTAGATTCTGTCATTTCCTGGCCTGTGTGTTGCTTCCCAGCTCTTTTGCCCATGAAAACCCAGCTGCTAAAGCCCCAACAGCGTGAGCGGGGGATCTGTGGACTCCAGCGTTAATTGTGCTTCTCTCTCTATTTTTCTTTGCAGATGAACAGACCGATCCAGGTGAAGCCAGCGGACAGCGAAAGCCGAGGAGGTAGTTGACTGCATTGCTCTCAGCCACGGTGCTAAGTATAATTGTTGTCTCTGGCTTCTCTCAGGCAATGCGCTGATCAATTAGTACCATAATCACCGCCAAAGAAATTCCCTCTGCAGCAAAGATCCTCTTTATTAAATCTCCTTTACTTCGTCTCTCTTTCCTCATATTCAATTATTATTTGATTTTAAAAGGCAGGCAGGTGCCAGCGATTGCCTGGGAAACAAATAACTGCCTTGTTAAGAAATGAAACATCAGGCGCTGACTTCTCAAAGTTTAATGGCATTGACAACAACTTATCCCCTGCAGGCTGTGTGCCACCGATAGGCCAGACTGCAGTGATGGTTCAATTGGGTTAGAACAAGGCAGGTGTTTTACTGCGTCTCTGGCCGTTGTGTTTCAGCATTGTGATTAGTGGGGAAGGAGTTGGCTCTACTGAACTGCATTGTAAAAGGAGACAAGGGAGCCAAGGGGGTTAGAGGAAAGGAGTCTGGAGGTCCTAAATATATAGCTAATCAATTCACGGGTGGTTGGAGTGGCAAGCTTCTCTGCCTTTGGGAAAAGGAGACAAGATCTATGATTTTTACTGCACCTGAACCAATATAGTCTGATGAACATGCCATATAAGTGGGATTCTCTTCTCAATGATACAGAGTTATTTTGGATTTTCACACACACACAACTGAGATCAGAATCTGTTCCCATGCATCTGTATCAATAAGCCTACAGAGCTAGATGCTGAAGTCTCTTATTTAGTGGCCACCCAATGGGTCACCACAAATGAGTTGCCTCCATTAGGTGGTTTTCAAACAAAACGGTATTGGAAATTTGGATGTGCTTCACGGGGCTTTCCTAAAACAGGCAGTTGTTTGTGAGATGTTTCCTAGTAGAGATTTAATTGTATACGTGAGTTGTATGTAAGCCAAGGACTCTTTGTAATTCAATGTTATTTATTTCTCAGAATCTAGGGTGTGGCTACATCTCTGTGTTTCTATTTACATGGTGGTTTTTCCCTACTCAAGTCAAATCTCTTCCAATTTCTTTGATTGAAATAAGAGTTGGTATTGTTGTCCACATGACCTACAAGAGTGTCCAGGACACATTGCATAGTGCATGTTAGTCCTTCTCGAAACAGTAAAAAGGTCTGAATCGGTCAGAGTTTTCTGTGAATAATAATGATCAGGTTCTTCTCTGTGTAGAACTCTTTGGGCCCTTTTTCATTAATGTATATTGCATCTTTCTATTGGCAGTAGCTGAATTATCCAACAGCCATCCAAAGTGAGTGAAACAAATCACCATAAAAGAAGATATTCTTTTTAGTCAAAAGTGATATTCTTTTTAGTCAAAAGATTGGCATTCCAGTGGTTTGAGTGAATATAACCAGAGGCTGAAGTTCACCATTGACTGTATTCAGTTGGAAGGCATAGATGAAGACCTAGCGTTACGAAACGGGGGATGGTGGCTAAACAGAGGTTCTGTAAGACTGATTATTAGATATAATTGCATAGGACAGTGTTCTCTGGAGAAACTGCACTATGATGGAATCAAATTCAGGGAGAAATCTTGCCCTATGGTAGAGCTACTCATATGAATAAAGCAAGATGTGGGAATGACATGTTCCAATGGCATCAATTACGGATGATCATGTTGCATCGTCTTCATTCAGCAAAGGCAAACTCGTGGCTCAGCTCCTCAGCCAGATTAGAACAATGGAATTCCATTGTTCTCAGTGGAGCTATGTTGATTTACACCATCTTAAGACTTGAGCCCATATCTCAGTAGGAATCAGCATGCCCAGGGCGTTTTTTGGTCAGCTGTCTCACTCTCAGGGGCCCGACATATGCTCTGGTGGAGCCCACAATGACAGCCAGAGTGGTCTTTTGTCTGGTTAATTAGACACGCCAAAAATGAATAATTAGGCCAGCCAGTTTGTTTAATATGTGCCGCTGGATCCCACCTTTTTATGCTGATGGCTAATAGCAGACACGTGCCTGGCTTTTTGGAATGGATTTTAAGACTGTCTTGCCAGCAGCAGCTGCTTCCAGGAAGGTGGGTTTGAACGGCAAAGCAGCACCGATAGCTATTCGAATCAGCTTTACTCATCACTCCAACAATGGCCTTCCCACTGTATTCTAGCCAATTACCTCCACCCTCCTGCCCACTTCCTTTGTTTATTGCTTCTCTCCGTGGATGATTGTAAGAAAGGACCCGAGCTGGTTCATTTGGCATTGAAATGAAAGCCACATTGTCCGAATTCCCCACCGACAAGCTGCTTATGGATTAGCCAAGTTGCAGGACAGCATGACTCAAGGGCAACTATGGGGGAAAGAGAACAATTGGTACCCAGGGGAGGCATTGTATGAAAACTTACGCTCCTCGTGAGCCCACCGGTTAAAGCAGACACAGCAAGCGGAATGCTAAAGAGGAGGTGGTGTAGCTAAGGAGTATATCAAAAAATATGATTAGGGCTGCAAGACAAAGGTCAGCTTCAACAACAAAGAAATTTAAGTTGGAGCTCTTCTACACAGCACATGTTGTGGAGGACAGGAACCATCTCTAACGTATGGCTGTAGGGCAAGAGCCCCTCGCATTCCGAAGCCAACCAGACACATCCGCCATTCCCTTTGCTCCCACCCCTCAGAAACTGTTTGGTGCCCTATGATAGGAGAACAAAATGCTCTTTTAACAGCCAGGTCACCTGGAAGCCTTTACCAAAAATGATTCCGGTGAAAGGAGGTCTTGTTCTTTGTAGTGATGGAGACAGAAATCAGATCAAATAAGAACCCAGATTTTCCCCAAATCTTCACCCAGAACTGAAACAAATCTGAGCCCAGAATTTACTCTGAGAGGATGAGACGTCTGGTTAATATCATACTACATTGTTTTTGCATTTTTCACTCCAACCTTTGTTCCTTTTTTTTGTTCAGTTTCATTTTGTTTCTTTTATTTGAGTGTGTTTAAAAACACTCCCATTAAAATATTTTGGCATCTGATTTGGAAGATGATGGCACTTGTCATTATTTTCATCAGCCTAAACGCCTATCAAATTAGAGACGTGATTTTTTTTAGTTATATTTTTCTTGGGAAAGCAATAGTTTAAATAAGAGGGGGAATTGTTTTGCTAATTTCACATGAGTTTTAAGAAATTCTCAAAATACAAAATTTAATAGAGAGATTCATTTTATAGAATTCTTATTGATGGTTCTAATAATTTATCCAAAGAGTATTGTTATTACATTCTGCATAAGGTTTTAAATCAATAGAACTTTGTAGGAAATTCGTAGGCTAGAGATTACCATAAAAAATGTATTATGAAACCCTAGAAGTTTAGAATAGAAGTCAGTTGTGCCTTAGCTTGTGTGAATCTCCATGGAAAGGCTATAATTCCATGCTAAATTTGATCTTTGTAAAAATATCCCTGTTGAAGTGTTACCATTTTTGTATTAATTTCTACAGGACTTTTCAATGGGCTCAGGAGATTCTGGCCCCTAGCCCCATGTTCAGTCCTAAAGAAAGGTAGCGACATTAATCAAAGGGTTCTGAACCTCATGAAAAGATTTAGGTTTGGTTAGTGGTTTGGGGAAAAGGTTTGAACCTGTTCTTATTTTATCCTGACCATTCCCAATCTCAAGCACTGAGTAGACACTTGGGCTGTAGCAGTTGGCGTTAACTTGGGATAAAGCCAGCCCCTAAATTCTCCTGGCTCGTATTGGCCCGACGTTTTTAAAAGCAAAGGACACTTCTTCCACTCCAGTTGTTCTGTTAGTGACGTTTAGATGGATTGTTGTCTCCCAGGGGCAATAGAGAGGCTCCATATAGAAAGACATGCAAAGAGTTACACAACATGGTACACTGACCTCACATTCATCTCTATATGAAAAGAGCGGGGTAAGGAAATCTTCCAGGCCTTAAGAGTCACAGAAAAGTCCTAGATGAAACAAACAAAAAAGCATGTTAAAAAGAGTCCAAAGGTGGTAGAGAGTTGAAAGGTAGCCCCGCTGAGAGGGATTTAATTCCAGTACAGTGTCCTTTCTGCATGCAAGGCTTTGGAGAACAAATACCTCTCTCTCTCTCTCTCTCTCTCTCTCTCTCTCTCTCTCTCTCTCTCTCTCTC
>ML685885.1:3090551-3105088 GCA_007922175.1 Pelusios castaneus | reverse complement strand
CTCTCTCTCTCTCTCTCTCTCTCTCTCTCTCTCTCTCTCTCTCTCTCGGGTGGCAGCTGCTATGAAGTTTTGATTGCCATGAATTTCAGATGACTTGCATGATTTCATTACTGGAGGGAGGCAAATGCTGCTCTTCTCTAAACGGTTTCCCTGTAAAAAGTTGTGGGGTAATGGGAGAAGAGGGCAGGAATTCCTTTCAATAATCTAGTTGTGAAGCATCCTGGTTAGAAAACGATGTAGTTTTCCTTATGCTTGGTCCTGATTCACCCTAGTTCTTGGGTAAGATGGCTTTGCTGCTGCTCATTCAGGGTAAGCAGCAAATTTGTGATCTTGGTCTCCCATGGTGGAGTATTGCCATAATGCCGAAGAATAATGTGCCCTTGTCCTTGAAATTTCACTCAGGGATGTCCAAGCACTTTGCAACCTTATGGAGCTGATTGTTCCATCCTGTGGGGAAGCCCAGTGAAATGTGGGGGGGGGGGGGAAAGAGGAGGAAATCACAGGGCAGATCTTGTGACTTAGCTGTTCTGTTGAAGATGGGTTGTGCCTATGTAAAGTGGGTGGTGAGTCTAAGACCATCTGTGCAGAAGCTGTGTGCCCCTGTGCTTGTCCTGGGTTCCTGGTATCCCACCAGGCTTTCCTGGCTACTGCAGTTTCTCCAATGGGCAAAATGCCTCTGGACTTCCAGAAAGAGAGCCAACCTTGCAAGCCAGGTAGGAGGCAGTGGAAATGTTGTCAAGCCCTCCCAGTCCCACATCTGGCCTACAGACTCCTTTCTTAGGCTGAGCACCCCTTCCTTTCACACTGATGCCCAGACTCACACAGAGCCTCATGGAGGAAGAAAGGAAGCACTGATAGAAAAGCCAGTTAAAGCCTTTTTGATGCACAATGAGGGTGATCCATTCTGAGCAGATCTTAGGGGCCTGATGGAGGCTATTGTTCACTCTCACAAAACCCTTACAAGCTCAGTAAGAGTCATTTTATGCTTAGGGAAACTGAGACACACGCTGCAACTTACCCAAGGAGGCCTCCTGTCCCTTCCTCCAACCATTACATGTAATTTCCACTTGCTCCCAACCAGATCAGTCAGTTTTACACTTTCTCGCAGGAGGATGCAAAACAAGAAAAAGCAAAGTCCACACCAAGATGTTCACCTGTGAATTGCATGAACAGAGCCACTGCATGAGGGGGAGAAAGCAAGACAAAGGAAAGGCTGTTTAAAAACAATACCCAGTGAATGAAGGGAGAAGATAAAATAATGAGTCCAAGGGGGGGAAGAGCCTCATGTGAGGTTCTTGGTGTGAGTCTGTGGGCAGCAATCTTCTTGCTAGTGCAAGGCATGTGTCTAGCCTTGTTGGCAGGGTGGATGCGGTAGGAACAGCATTAAGGGGCATTTTGGGAATGCTGGAGGAGTCCCCCCGCAGAGATCATGTTTAAACCTAAATCCCAGCTCTCTCTTGGCGGTTGTCAAGTACTGTGAAGAGACAGTATACAACCATATACAATTCCACCTCTGTAAGAACAATGCTGGCTCCTAGCTGAACTTGGGGACAACTGTAATGTGACTTTGTAATGTAAAGGTTGTTTCTCGGTGTGTTATTATATAGCTTTAATAATGCATTTATAGACATGTTCTCCAATTAATTTGTGGTGCATTTATGGCACGGCACAGTTAGAAAGCATTAATACAATCACTCCTCATGCATTGGCGTTATTGTTGGGACTTCGCTCGTCATTCTAATTGGCTTGTTATTACACCAAGATGTAATAACCTCTCTCTGCATAGTTCTTTATAGTACATCAATAGCAAACACATTCCCTTTATTGGGAATGATGTGTGTTTTATTATAATATAGCCGAATAAGTGCAATCCATGTACACGAGCGAGGTTGCTAATGAACTTGCTCCCTAAGCAATTGAAAAAGCAAACCTGTTATTATATATTTTGCTATCAGAGGTATAATTGTAGCTATAGTTACAACAGCCTTCCTTTCAAAAGGCACAGTGGAGTTTTCTTTTCAGTGCTCAAGAGAGAAGGTTTGGCTCTTGCTTGTAATTTACAAACACAAGCTTATGGTTGAAATTTTCAAAGCATCTTCATGGGAGTTGGGTCCTTTAGGCAGCTTTGAAACTCTCATCCTTTACCTGTCTATCTATCTATGTATCTTTAAGCTCTTCTTTCTTACCTTTGCAAGAGGTGGGGATCCACAGTAGGAGCTAGAATCCAGAATCTCTCAACCAAAAAAATGCAACTTGTCACTTGAGCTGAAGGAGAATCTCCATTAGCTTAGCAGCATTTGGATTTGTGGCCTTTATGGTTCACTGGCCACTAGGGGGTGATAAAATCACAAATTCTGCTGCAGGCCTGACATTCCACTTAATAAGGGGCAGAAATGCAGATATGCATTTCTTAGGCTACACTTTCTCACATCTAGTATCTTTCATTATCATGGTATTATCCTGATCTACCAGGTGTTGTGTTAGGTGAAAAAGGCTGTACGTTTTCTGCTAGCAAGTAATGAATGATATGAAATAATAGTATTCCATCCAAAACTTTCTGCAGCATTTTTTAATTTGTCGACTAAATGAATACTGAAACGACAGTCAGTTTTGTGGTTTTGAAAACTAAAAATATCTCTTTATTTTTCATGAATAATCAGTTCTCTTTGTTTAAAAAATAAACAGGAAAATTTTGACCTTTTTTCTTCAAAAATGAAAATCTACAAGAAATCTTATTATAGTAAAAAGCCATTTTTATCCAAAAAAATGTTTTTGTAACTATAATTTCAACCAGCAGTATGAAGATGTTAATGCCAATGGTTGGTCATGAAAAGAAGCTTCATGAAAGAGAAGGTTAAAAAAACCCTATTTCTAAAAGATGACCGAATTCTGTTTTTCCTTTGTGTATTTTTTTTTATGAGTAGCTATTTTAAAGTCAATCCATTTACCTCAGAGTTAATTTCTTTTTTTCTGAGCATGAGTATGGAATAAGCAGAACTCTCCCTTCTGCATATAAGTTGAAGACTTTCATTAGAACAAGAACAATTTGGAAACTCTAACAAAGTCACTGAAAAATGCAGCCTTTTGCTCAGCAAGAGCTTTCGGTAATGAATGCCCTGTATCTGAGCACAGGTTTTTGTATATCAACCCACAGGGCTATGTTCATTCCTACCTCATTCACTCAGTGCGGAGAATATTATTGAACTCTATGCAAAGCAAACATTGTTTCCGATCTTCAAGAACAAACAGGTTTGAGGGTTGGCTGATTTACATGACCCAGCAGAAATTGTGGGGAAATTGTGCATGCAAACCTAAAGGGGATGAAAACAGTTCTGTCATCTGCTTTCTCTTACACCCAGCAAGAAATCTTAGCTGTCAAAATGACAATCCATTTTGACTTTGGGTTCATGTTTTAAAAAAGAACACACTAAGCAAAGCAAAGCATGAATTACGGGACTCTGATACCTTCCAAAAGCTCTCGTGACTACACGAATCAGTCAAGCTTCAGTCTGACACATGCCATCATCAGGCCACCACTCCTGAATTGTAGCCCCTGTCATTCATAGCTGCTTGGTTTTGATTCTATATTTAATCCATTTCCTCCTTAGAGAATGTCTTTTCTTTTCTTTTGGCTTCGCTTTCCCTTATCAAGGAAACTTGGCTTGTCTCCACAAGACCAGTGATATTCATATTGGCTATGTCTACACTGGCAAGTTAGTTCGAATTAAGGAAGCTTAATTGGAACTAACTAAAGCCATGGCTACACTGGGGTTTAATTAGTTCGAATTAAGGGCTTCCTTAATTCAAACTAATAAATTCGAATAGGCTATTCAAACTAAGGGTTAATTCGAACTAGTTAGTTCGAATTACCCAATGTGGCCATGTTAGTTCGAATTAATTGCTTAGTTCGAACTAACCAGCCCATTGAACTCAATGCAATTTGCTAATTCGAACTCAATTTTGCTAGTTCGAATTAAGTTAATTCGAACTAACTAAAATTTGTTCGAATTAGTTAATTCAAATTAACTAATTTGAACTAACTTTAGTAAGTGTAGACATAAGAGCTTCACGAACCACAAGTGCCTTCTTAGTAGCCCGTGATATTAAAACTGTGTGGTTTAAGTGTTAGCCAGTCTCTGGGTGCGTCTACGCTTACAAATTAAGTCGATTTAAGGAGGCTTAAGTCAATTTAATTTACTCCACGTCTACACTGGGCTTTCCTTAAATCAGCTTAAGCTGCTCCTTAAGTCAAATTAAGGAAAAGTTTGTTAGAATTAGTAACACCCCGTTTATTAAGTTGACTTAAGTCAGTGGAGTCACGGAGTAGTGCCTAGTTGGACCTTTTTAAGTCGACTTAAAACGTTAAGTCGACTTAATCAGGTTGAAAAGGGGTCACGTCTACACTTGAAAGGTTGTCGACTTTTGTTAAGTCGACTTAATACAGTCCACTTTAAGTTGACTTAAAGTTGACCTCATTAAGTCGACTTCATAAAGTCGACCTTACTTTTCAAGTGTAGACATAGCCTCAGTTATTTACCAGGCGGGTGGTTTTTGCCATGTTATTAAGCACTTGTAATTGATAAAATAATAATACTTGGTCAGTCATGTAGCCGTGAGAATTAAAATTCTACCTAGAGGAAATGAAACAATGAATTCACGCTACTCGGGCCCTTTCGCATAACGTCCATCGCTAATTTCTCCTGAGGTCTGAGGAACACTGCTACAGTGTAAACTAACAGAAGCAGTTCTGTTGCCATAGCTACACCACCTCTTCCAACATCGCCAGCTAAGCTCTCCTCTGTCGACAGAGTGTGTCCACACTGGGGATTCTGCTGACAGAAGCTAAGCTGGCTCGGGTGTGTGGGTTTTTTCACACTCTTAGCCAACAGAGCTATCCCAGCAAAATGTTGCCATGCTGTCTAAGCCTCAAATCCAGTGTATTTGCCTGAACTAAGTAGCAGGCAGGGGGTGCATGCTCTGGAAAGCCCCATTCTGTTTCTTGCGAGGTAGCTTTAAAGGGGATGTGAGTTTTTAAATTAGACATCATTAAAGAGGCACTCGAATCCAGACCCTGAGACTCAATGTAAACTCCGGCTTAATGCACAAGGTGGTGTCTCCCCCTAGTGGTTTGCTGCTGTGACTTGAAAAGCCACTCTGGGCTAATGAAGTCACTCCCTCTCAAGCACTGTAGTGTGAATGCTTTTATTCCTGATTCAGTGAGGCACTGACTTTAAGCACCTGGGTAGTCTCACGTCACACATGGGATATCTCACATGATTAAAGACACTTCAAGCATCTGACAAAGTGGAATTTTCTCCCATGAAAGCTCATGTGATAAATAAATTTGTTAGTCTTTAGAAGTGCCACAAGACTCCTTGTTTGTCTTGTATAATCTGGCGCTTTCCAGATATTCAAGCCTTCATAGAAGATGGGTGATTTATATAAACCAACTCTTCATGGTCGCCATTTGCTTGGGTGCAAACCTTTCACTTTCCTGGGTAATCCACATTCTTTTTTTAAAAGTGCATTTTAATATGGGATAGACACTAGGAAATACCTGACTGGTGCTTGGTGCCCTCCATTGTTTTCAGAGAGCTTTAGAATGGAGCGATTTCAAATGAGACCGTCTCATTCCTGCAGTCTTAAAGCTGGCTAAACTGTCATTGATGTGAGTGAGAGTTTTACTGTGTGATGGATAAAGAATCTTTCCTCTTGGCTATAAATGACAGGCACCTGCTCAGATCCTAGATTGCAGGACCAGCTGTTGTAACAAGTTTTGCAAGTCACAAGATGCTTTTCCCCCTTTGGTCTCCATTGCAGATCTCACTTGCTCTATATCCTGCTGAGTGTATAGGAACTCATTCTGGGGCAGTTTTTAGAATTTTGCCCTCCTAGCTGCTTGATCAATTGGATAGTGCTTGAGCGACATTTTTTTTTTACTTTTACCCAACGACAATCTGGGTGTTATAGATTCCAAATGACGTGGGAATCAGGTTTTTTTTTTTTTTTTTTTTTAATTTCTGCTTCTCTCACAAACTTGCTTGGGTGTCTCTAGATCAGTGACTCTTTTCTGTGCCTTGGTGTCCCCATGTGTAGAATGAAGATAATCAGACTGACGTGTGAAGAGCTTTGAGCTCTGCAGATGACCCACAAATTTCAAAAGTGGATAAGGAATCAGCTGGGTTAGCTTTAAAGACTAAGGGGTGATGTTACCCGGACTGACTGCCCATACAAATTCATTGAATGAGTTATTTATTATTAGGACCCTGAGTCCCCGACATGAGAAAACACATAGTGATTATAAGAAACCTTCAGCTATGTTACTTATAAAGCACCTTGCATTATCCAAGCTGAAAAAATCCTAAATTATATTTACTTTTCATTATTAATGCTTTTATTTACTGATGTGTAATTTTTGCATCACATTCGACTTGAACAATGAAAGTAAATTGGTTGATTTCTACTTAAAGTCAGTTGCTATTTTTTTTTTGTTCCATTATTTTTAGTGCCTTACACCACACTATCACTTTGGTGGTGTAAAGTCACAGTAACTCCCGTGGGAGCTGCCCATGCAGTACTTGAGACTGGAATATGGTGGGATTTTCTCCCACAAAAGTTCATGTGATAAATAAATGTGTTAGTCTTTAAAAGTGTCCCCGGACTCCTTCTTTGTTCAGATAAGTAAAGTTATTCTCATGCATCAGGCCTGAGCCATGAGTGGCTTATTTTGTGGTGCTGAATACTTGTCATGGGAATGCACAACCCACATGATTCATCCTGCCCATGAAAATGCCTGAATGGTAATTAATTCCCCAAATCTTTATTTTATCCATCTCGTGAGTCACTGAAGAATGGCCAGATGCATTGATTAGAAACCACAAACACTGAAGCTTGCAGGTAGCCATTCAATTAACTTGAAATGATGCTGCCACAATGTAAGACACACTGGATTTGTTTCTCCTGATGCTCATTATTTTATTTTATTTTAAGTATGGATAACAAGGACAAGGGGTGGGAGACCAGCTCAGGAATCCCAGCCAGATGGAATGAAAGTGATGTGATTTAAATAAGGCCTCATTAGAGATGGGTCTAAAACGAGCTACTACCCCCATGCTCCGGATCGAAATTATTATATTTTATTTATATTACAGTCATGTCTAGCAGCCCCAGTCATGGCCCAGAAGCCCATTTTTCAAGGCACTGTACAAACATAGAAGAAGATCTCTAAAGAGTTTATAATCTACCTTTAAGAAAAAATAAGTGGAGACAGACAGATGGGGGGACACAAGGAGACTGTGAGACAGGACTGGTCGGTAGGAGAGGGCTGTGGTCTAATGATGGTCATGTTTGTGTAGCCATCAGGGCACGGGAGGGTTTTAAGAAGGACTGTGAAGGACAACAGTGAAGTAGCCTAGAAGAGAGTCATAGGGAACTCCACTCAAGTATCAGGACTGGGAGAAGGCATAAAGTATGGGACACGCTAGAACTTTGGGGAAGTTCCAGTCCTGATACAAGGTGGGCCATTGGTTGGAGCCCCCTCCCCTGGTCTGGCCACCCGGCCTCCATGCTCCAGGGGAGGGGCGATGGTGCCTGCCAGCCGCTCCACCCCAGCCCACCCCCCTCCCCTTGCAGACCCGACAACATTCCCAAGAAGGAGTCCCCAGGCCGCTCCTGGACCACTGCACTGTTGGCTCGCCCCCGAGTTAATTGGTCTGACAGACCAGACGACCCAGGGGCTGGGCGCTGCAGAAGCACGCCAGGGCCCCCAGCGCCAAGCATTGGCGTAACCCATGTGGCTGATAGGTCTGCTGGTATGGGCCCCAGTGAGCCCGAGAGCTGCCCTGTCCCCAGGCTGGCCTGAGGTCTTGGGGGAGGGGCTACAAAAGTGGGCGGGCCAGGACCCCTGAGCGCCTTAAACTGGCCCTAGTGATAAACTTAATTTAACCCTCTCCCCGAGAATATTTGGATCAAACTCTTGAACTAAACCTCTCTTCAATTAAACATGAGCTCAAAGACCTAGCTTTAAACATTATTGGAAATCTGATTTTTGATTAAGGATGAAGGGGTTGACAGGTTTGGCTCAGAAATTCTGCCACCCACAGGTGTGAACCAAAATGTTTCTTGTGATTCAAAGCAGTTTGGTTTCATCTACATTTGTGTTCACAAGATTCTGTGCTTTATTCTCTGGACCAGGACTCTAAGTGGAAGAACCAGAACACTGCTATTCTCTGCATTTCTGGTTGGACTGGAGGAACAGGGTTTTCAGAGATTAATAGCTTTTAAGACCAAAAGGGATCTGTAGTCAATTATCTAGTCAATCATCTAGTCAATCATCTAGTCAATCAGACATATTTTAATTAAAGCATAAAGAAATCTACCCCCAAAAAGTACTCTTCTGAATTTTCTTATGCAACTAGGAGGTCAAATAGTTTGCAAAAAGTTTGTATGACAATCATTTGAAGTTTTGGTCACTTATCTAAGCCATCTAAAGCATGTCCTCACATTCATGACGCCTAGCACATATATGGATTAATGATGACCTATTTTTGTAAATTAAATTAAATCTCTATAGCAAACCTATTAAATCTGTATAGCAATTAGAGCTGATAACGTGTTTTTTTCCCTCAAAATTTTCATTTTCATCAAATTTGTCCAGGTTTCAAAAAACAAACAAACACAAAACACCCAGAAACAGAAAAAATTATATGCTTTCAGTGAAAATTGTGTATTTTCAGTGTAAACATTCAGGTTTGGAGTTCTGCTGTCATTCCCGGCCTTTAGTTTTCAAAAACTGAAAATTTTACCAGAAACAGTTTTCCAAAACCAACATTTTTTTTTCAATTTCAATTTTTCATCAAATAAGGAAAAATAATTTTTCAGGGCAAATTTATAAAGCAGCTTTTTTCATTGCTTTTGTGAAAAATAATGGATATTTTTCCACCCGCCCTAATAATAATCCTTTGTGGTTCCCATCTGATAATCTGAAATGGCTTTTCAGGCACTGGTGAATTAAACCACACAATACCCTGATAAACTAAGGAAGGGAAGTATTGTTCCCATTTTATAGGTTGGAAAACTAAGGCATGCACAGATTAAGACACTTCTCTATGGTTACACAGGAAGTCTGTGGGCAGAGCAGAAAACATCTCACCAGATCTCTTGTCTCCCATGCCTATGCTTTAACCATAGAATCATTCTTTTCCCCTCTCCCATCCACAGAATGGCACTGTTATTAAATTAAGGGAACTGACACCTTCTTGACATAACCAGACTATTTAAAATTGGTGATCAGACAATTCTATATTTGCCAAGCAGAGCAGCAGGTGTTTTCGATCTCAAATTTCTATGATTCTTCTGACTCCAACCAAAAAAGATGGAAATTTATGAAAAATGTCTGACATGATCCACCAACATAAATGATCTTGGTATGGAACACTATAGCATTCAACACAAATCAAGAATCAGGCTAGGGAGCAGTCGGAGGGAGAGGGGGACTGGTGTGGGCTTTTATGTTAATCCTATCCTGGACAAAGCACCAGAAATGTAGGGGAATAATCCTGTACTGGTTGTAGGGAAAGACAGAGGCTGGTCTTTTCAGTGCGTAATTTCTGATTTTTATGAGTCTCCATGAATATGGAAACTCCACTGAACCCTGATCTCTATAGTTGCATGTTTACACAGCTTGTTCTGCATGCTCAAAAGCTAACAACACAGATGTGCTCTTGCCAATGATAACACCTGTGTGGTGCTTTTCCTTCCTCCCAAAAGGTTCATTTGCATTCCCAGCTGAGACAGGTGTGCTGTCCCCGTCACCTCTCAGTTGGATAGTCAGAGCCCACAGAGCCAAAAAGGGACTGGGGGAAGAGACAGTGCAGAGTATTGGGTTTTACCTAGCCATGTGACTGGGCAAGGCTTCATTTCTCAGACATTTGTAACATATTGACCTTTAACAACATCACAACCCTTCACACTCTCTTTAAAGGATTATATTTTTCCTTGGGGAAAGAGCTTGTCGTTAAGGGTTGAAATCAGCAGTGGATCATAAGGCTGGCTTTGCTATTCAATTGCCCTGACTGATTTAGGATCCATTTATTTCTAGCTTTTTTTACAAAATCTCAGATCTATAAAAAGAAGTGACCGAGCTGACAGTGACGTGTGATTAATAGATTGCACCTTTAGAAAGGACTTAGCAGAAGGGGATTAGATTTGCAGCTTATTATTTATTAATTAAAAGCAGACACCCTATTTATACCAATGCTGATGACATTAATCCATGCCCGTGCTTTGGGAGTGCATTATCCATCCAGTCGCCAAGCAGCTTAATGATTTTGATTAAGTTGTTGCATAGCAGACCGCTCTCCCTCACCTTTCCTTTGCTGAGAATAGTGAAGCAGGATGGTGTGCTGGCCATGAAGCGTCCTTCAGCCGTTAGAAACCTGGGTTCAACTCCCTGATCCATCATAGGCTGCTAGTGTAACTTTGGCTAAGTTGCTCTGTTTCCCTGTCTCTCTGAAAAAGGAGGAACTCTCCTTTTGTCACAGGGGAATTGTAAGGAAAAGGACTCCAAGGTACCATGGAAATAGGAACCATGTAGCTATTTTAGATAGACAAACTTGAGTTGCTAAAGCTATCTGAACCCTGTCCACCTTTCTCCTTTGTCTACAGACAAGTTAGCCTCCCTGTTTCATACCAGATAGCTCTGTCAGAGAGGTACCCAAAATCCATTTCAACTGAGACCTGGAAATCCAGCACAGGCTTCATAAAAAAATATTTTTGGCCTGAGTGCCAAGAAAAAATGTAGGTATCTCACAAAACATGTCAAGATGCAGCTCCTGATCTGTCATCTACATGGAACACAATGCAACAGGTGAGGGTCATGAGCATTGAAGGGGGAAAAGGAGAGAGTAGAGATATCTACAAAATTTGGCTGAGAACTTGAGCCATCAGTGTGAATGTGCCTTGTGTTGGGATGTGTTCTGATGTTGGTGAAGGGACCACGTGTCACTGGTACCTGCAGAATGATGCTGTGGGGTGGCTTCAATAGCAGGGGCCTGGACCTGATGACCCAGCAGCTCCCTTCCACTCCTATGTACTTGTGATACATGTTCTGTACATGTGTACAGCACCCAGCATAATGGAGCTCTCGTACTGGTTGGGATCTCTAGGCACTACTGTAAGATGCATCATAAATAATAACCATCAAGGGAAAAGGAAGGGAAAGGAAACACTGTTAAGTCTAAGTCCTTGTTCTCTTATTGAGTGACTCACGAGGCAGGGATACAGCTTGATGTGCCATTTAGAAGAGGAATGAGTCTTGAAAATGGAGGCACAAAATTTGAATCTGGGTCTGAGCTGGGACTTTGGACACCCCAGATTTCAGAGATTTGGGATTTTGGTTCAACCCTGTATAAAAACAAGAATCTGCAAACTAGCCATAGAATACCTGGTACTTATGCACTCCTATTCGAATGTGACTCTGCACCACACTCATGTATGGTTAGTTCAAATTCCTGGAACGATGCTGATCAGTAAGCTTTTTGGTGCTCCTATCCAAGCCTCATTCTAAGATATAAGACAAAGACCCTGTTTGTTTTCTTACCAAAGCCATTTTGCTCATCCCGTACTGCACTGCTCTGTAGTTATGTAAAGAACTTGAGATGGGACACAGCTGTGATTTTAGGAGCCAGCCCTGGTTACAAACTTCCCCCAAATCTGAGGATGTTTAGACCTGAGCTTTTCTTTCAGTCATTTGTAAAGATGGAAATGGAAACCATGAGCAATTTCCCTCTATTCAGAGATTATTTCAGATCTAGAGTTTGGTTTCCAGCCCGTCTTTTGTCACAACGTTGCTTTCTGAACATTAAAAGATAGAGTCATTTTCTTTGCATATTCTTCCCTGGGCGTATGGAATGTTTTGATGCCGTGGTAACGTTGCAGTACAAATATCGTATTGTGTTGTATTAATGGATAGCTCCGCTGTTGTAACTTCCATTAGCATCAGCATCCCTTGACGAATGGAAAGGAGAATGCAGATGGCAAGGTGTGCACATTTCTGCTTCCTGGATGTTTGTTAGTTAAGGGGTTTTAGAAACAATTACGACTGAAAATCCACGGCTGTCATTTGTAAATAAGAGAGAAATAAAATAGCTCATGGGCTTTGCTGTAATTAACTAAGTTCCCCCCTGTTTATTAGTGAAAAGACAGAAAGCTAAAATGCATTGGTTCTTAATACAACCCACATTGTGATAAGCCGGTCCTTCTAATTCCATGGTGTCCAAAGGCTGGCCTATTAGCCACATGCATCCTGCAGATTTCTGAAAGTGTTCCCTTATCTAGAGGATGCAGACACAATTCCAGTAGAGTCAGATTTTCCTCAGCATCCAAGCTGGAGTCCTTGCAAAGGGGAGTGTCAACAGACTGATTATAGATCCTTGATCCTGGTCTGTTCTGGTTTCAGTCTCAGTCTGAGTTACAGCAACCTAGGGGCTGCTCTAATATATAGAATCATAGAAACTGGAAGGAACCATGAGAGGTCATCGAGTCCAGACCCCTGCACTCGTGGCAGGACCAAGTACCCTCTTAATCCATCCCTGACGGGTGTTAGAGGTCCCACCTCCTGCAGTTCATTTTCGCTAACAGAGGTAGAAGCCCAAAGTCCAGTAGCAGGCAATACAATAGGTTTATTGGGGTTGACAAGCCTTTACACCAGTGATTCCTTTTTCCCTTTCTCCCCCTACTTCCTGTTGGACCTCAGGTTTTATAGTGTATTTTTAACCAATCACCTTTTTTACAAGTATTACCAGATAATTTTATAACCAATCCTACCATATTGTAACATAATCTTCCACCCAATCATACCCCACCGCCTTAACTGATTACAACTAACTACAAGACAGACAGAAACAATTAAGGGTGCAGAGGGAAGTCAGCAGAGCAATGGATACCAGGATGATCAAACAATACCGAATGTAAATTTTGTCACAGGTGTGATGCTCTTCAGGCGTCGGCTCCTTCTGACGTAATGTGCTTGGAATGTGTGGATGTGACTGTACGCGTCCCAGTCTATGGCTGCCTCTGGTGCTTTTTGTCTTTGCTTAGCTCAAGTACAAGGCCTCAGCCAGTCAAGTTGATTCTTTGATTTGTTACCGCTGTCGCCAGCTAGTGATACACCATATTTAAAGAAAATCATAGGCCTTATGGGCAGACCTAAATATCTATAGTCTAACAAGAGGTGTTTGTCTAACCTGCTCTTACACATTTTCAACGATGGAGAGTCCACAACCTGCCTAGGCAACTTATTCCAGTGGTTAATCCCGACACTTAGAATTTTTTTTCCTAATGCCCAACCTAAACCTCCCTTGCTGTAATTTAAGCCCATTGCTTCTTGTGCTATCATTGGTGGTTAAGGGGAACATTTTTTTCCCTCCTCGGAAGAACCTTTTAGATACTTGAAAACTGTTTTCATATTCCCACTCAGTCTCCTCTTTTCCACTCCAAACAAACCCAGATCTTTCAATCTTCCATCATAAGTCAAGTGTTCCAGACCTTTAATCATTTCTGTTGCTCTTCTCTGGACTTTCTCCAATTTCTCCACATCTTTCCTGAAATGAGGCTCTCAGAACTGGACACAATACTCCAGTTGAGTCCTAATCAGGACAGAATAGAGTGGAAGATTTTCTTCTTGTGTCTTACTTGCAAGACTCCTGTTAAAACATCCCAGAATGGTGTTTACTTTTTTGCAACAGTGTTACACAGTTGACTCATATTTAGCTTTTGGTCCACTATGACACCCAGATCTCTTTCCGCAGTACTGCTTCCTAGGCAGTCATTGCCCATTTTGTATGTGTACAATGGGTTGGTCTTTCCTCAATGGAGTACTTTGCACTTGTCTTTATTGAATTTCATTCTATTTACCTCAGATCATTTCACCAGTTTGTCCAAATCATTTTGAATTGTGATCCTATCCTCCAAAGCACTGGCAACTCCTCCCAGTTTGGTATCATCCACAAACTTTATAAGTGCACTCTCTATGCCATCATCTAAATCATTGATGAAAATATTGAACAGAACCGGACCCAGAACCGATCCCTGCAGTACCCCACTTATTATGTGCTTCCAGAATGACTGGGAACCGTTGATTACTACTCTCTGGGAGTGATTATCCAACCAGTTTTGTATCCATCTTATAGTAGCTCCATCCAGGTTGTACTTCCCTAGTTTGTTAATGAGAAGGTGATGCTAGGTTTGTCAATGAGGAGGTGGTACAGCGAGAAGGTGATGCTAGGTTTGTCAATGAGGAGGTGATACAGCGAGAAGGTGTTGCTAGGTTTGTTAATAAGAAGGCGATACAGCGAGAAGGTGTTGCTAGGTTTGTCAATGAGGAGGTGATACAGCGAGAAGGTGTTGCTAGGTTTATCAATGAAAAGGTGATACAGTGAGAAGGTGTTGCTAGGTTTGTCAATGAGAGGGTGATACTGCGAGAACGTGTCACTAGGTTTGTCAATGAGAAGGTGATACAGCGAGAAGGTGTTGCTAGG
>ML685885.1:3043080-3083907 GCA_007922175.1 Pelusios castaneus | reverse complement strand
TAATAAATCTGTTAGTCTTTAAAAGTGCCACAAGACTCTGTTGTCTTCATATGAGCTGTTCCTTTAACTCGTGTGGTTAGGGCTTTTGCTTTTAGGGCAAGAGGAACCTTGTGATGACCCATTACATTAGAAGAAGCCTGTCTCTGTTTTTACAGCTCCTGGTTCATTGAGGATGAAATTGACCTGTGGTCTGTAAACAATCCTTCCTCTAAGTTCTGAGCACTAGGTTGCTCTACTGGACCAAGATTAGTTTACTAGGGTGAATGTTTTTTTCTTGATCTTTTCCCCCTTTCTACACATTGATTAGAACTATAAAATTTGGATGCAGACTCAGTAATTTCAGGGGTGATCTGTCCAGGGCATTTTAGTTTGGGGCTATCACTGCTCATAGGAGCACAAAAAGTAGTGTTTCCGTTTCCTGATAGGAAGTTTTTGTCGTTAACCATGAACACTGACTTGTAAAATGTACACTCAAAGACATGCCTTCCTATTTATTTTTTTTTGGCAAATATTCAAGCTGAAAATTTATTTTCCATGAGGCAAGAGACTGAACGTTCATGGAAAATGAACACAAAAGGCTTGCAAAAATCCTTGATGCAAAATTCATTTTTGAAAGTGAATGGATGTTTGTAGATAAATTTCCCCTCCCTATTTGCTCAGCTCTAGATTTGATCATGTTATTGGCAGATATGGGCCCTAAACTAATCATCAAAACAGAACCCTCTTGAACACTGGGAAAACTTGGATCTGAGGCAGACCTGAACCAAATATGGGACATATGCTTGTCACTAGAGAAGGTCAAATTGGAACACCAGATCTGAGAACCCCTCCCTTCCCAAATGATAGGAGGAGTTCACATCCCAACTTGAATCTCTACCCAAGCTCCATCAACCTATCCTATCGTCACACTAGATTCATATCAGTGTAACTCCTTTTTAATCAAGTTCCAAAGGGGGAGCCGTGCTAGTCTAGATCAGCCAAACAAACAAGGAGTCCTGTGGCACTTTTAAAGACTAATACATTTATTTATTGCATGAGCTTTTGTGGGAGAAAATCCCACTTTGTCAGACGCTTTGAAGATGGAGAACTTACAGAATGGGAGGAAATTAAATGGAGGGAGATGTATGACACAGGATCAGGTCAGGCTGTAACAGCAAATCAAAATAGGTGTTGGGATTCAAACACTGGGGAACAGCATATAGAAGAAGGTAATCACCTGTCGTAATGAGAATAAAGTCCATAGTCTCCCTTTAACCCTGAGGCAACAAAGTCGAATTTACATATAAGTTCCAATTCTGCAAAGTGATTCATGCCATCATTTGCCGGAAATGCCCCCCTGCCTTATATATTGGACAAATAGGACAGTCTCTGTGCAAAAGAATAAATGGACACAAATCTGACATCAGAAATCACAACATTAAAAAACCAATAGGGGAACATTTCAATCTCCCTGCTCATTCCATTGATGACTTGTTAATAGCAGTGCTCAAATGAATAACAAATCACAGCTTCAAAGAGAAACTGCAGAATTGGAAGTTATATGTAAATTCGACTTCGTTGTCTCCAGGTTAAACAGGGACTATGGATTTTATTCTCATTACAACAGGTGATCCTCTTCCTCTATGTGCTGTTCCCCAGTGTTTGAATCCCAACACCTAGTCTGATTTGCTTTTGCAGTCTGACCTGATCCTGTGTTGTACGCTTCCCTGCATTTAATTTCCTCCCATTCTGTAAGTTTCCCATCTTCAAAATGTCTGACAAAGTGGGATTTTCTCTAACGAAAACTCATGTAATAAATAAATGTGTTAGTCTTTAAAAGTGCCACAAGACTCCTTGTTTGTTTGACCATTTTAATCAAGTTGGAGTATGTTGACTCAGAACCATTCCTTATGGCTCTTACCCAGGCCAAGACGGGTGTGTGTTTTCAGTGATGGGTCAAGTAAAGGGCTGGGTGACTGTCAGGTTAATTAAAAGGTATTTTAACTAATTTGACTGCATTTATATTTTCAATTATTTATTGCTAAGAGATTTTTAAGGCCCTCATGAATGGGCTACTGCAACTTTATTATTTTATTTTATTTAACCTTTTCCTTAATGTTAGCTGTTCTGTGGATTTTAGCATCTTCTCCCTTCAGAAGATATTTAAGTGTGCAGCACTGTTAGCTAAAAAGCTGGAACAAAAATATAACTTGAAAATTTCCCCATAGGTTATGAACTCCAGGAATTAAAAAGAGCTCTTTGGAATCCTTCTTTTGTACAATTTGAAGGGAGGCCTTCACTCTGGGGGAAAGAATTCATTTTATGATTCAGATTTCCACTAGAATGGTTCTCATCTTTGTGTCCTAGTACAGATGAGCCTGGGATGCACAGTTTGGATCTGGATCAGCATTTGGGAAACCACTCTCCCTTGGTTCATATCCATTCATAGATATAAATATCCCAAATCACAGGTACAACCCGCTCTGGATTTTAATTTTTGTATTGTCATGACATAGAAAAATCAATCTTCCTTAAACAGAAAGTTCTTATTAAAGAAACCCACTACAGGAAAAAAAAATGGGGGAATCTTTTGGCACTTTAACAAATTTATTTTCTCATGAGCTTTCATGGGCGAAGTACCACTTAGTCAGATGCCAGAGAAAATACAGACACAAACTCATCTCCATGAGATTTGAATTCCAGCTTTGTCTCCCTTGTTTACCAGAAGCCACTCCCTGTCTGTATCTCCCTGCAGTACACAGAAACACATAGTGGTTTAATTATATACTACAGGTAAAGGTATTGCCAAATTCTGTCCCCAAGGGAACAATCTGGTAGATCCTTTACCAGAGGAACCAATTTCCTAGCCTCCCAAATAGTGGGGGTTCCAGTGTGTAAGGGAGAGTCAGGCCTAATGAGATACATTCATCAGTGAAATGGCTGCGTAGGAGAAGTAATGGTACCCCTAGAAATTGGCCGCAGGATGCACTGCAGAATGTCGGGTTAATTTTGCTCTGGCTGAGAAGAAGAGTGAGCAAATGGCCTAGCTGAACTAAGACGTCTTCTCCAGGTCTAATTGCTTTGCTTCTGTGAAAAAAAAAACTGAGATGAGGCCACTGTAGCAGGAGAGCTGGGAAACCCACTGACAGGGAGGGCTAACACTTGTCAGTCTTAATCATACCGTTAGACTCCCGTGACACATGGGCGATAAAGGATACAGACATAGACAGCTCGCGTGATTCTAGTTTTCCCCGCTGGCACAATCTCTTTATGACTTTTTGTGTTAATTAGCTCTCCTGCTCCGCTCCTCAGCAGAGCTAAATCTGTGCTGATTGTCATCGAAGGAGCAGAGACGGGCTTGTGACTGGCCCCGATGACTTTGCTGTTCTTCAAAAGATTGTGGCTTTCTAGGCAGCAGTTTTCTAGTTACCCTTCACTGCACATGGAACAGAAGAGTGTTCTCTTCTCTTTAGGCCAGATCCTGGGCGTAGTGAGAACTACAGAAACTGATTAAATAAGGCCCTCTGCTTCTTTATGTTGATGAATAAAATATTCATCCAATGTTTACGGGTAAATAACATTAATGATCTAAAAATAGACAGGACAGGGATTACTTATTTCTAGTGCTCCTCCAGCTGTTCATGCCGGTAGGCACAAGAGATAATGGTCGCAAAACATAGCAGAATTCACGGTAACTATTAAAAAAAAGTCATCGTTGTAAAAAGAGTCTGGGCAAGAGGACCAGCTCCCATGGAGAAATGTGGAATTACTTTCTCTGAAGATACTCGGTTGTGGACTGGACAGCTGTAGATCAGGGTGATGTAGACAGAGAGAAATGAATATCAACACAATGGGCCTGCAGTTCCTAGCCTTTTAACATTCTTCCTGACTAGAGCTGGCCAGAAAAAGAGCACCTTGAAATTTTTGACTAGAAGGAAATTCAAAGCAAAAAAATCTCAGTATAATTTTCAATAGTTTTTGGATTCTTTTTAGTAGCAAAAAAACCTGTCTCCTCAAGTGTCCCTCCTTTTTCCCCAGAGGGAAAAAATCCTTTGGTTTGGGGGGGGGGGGGGGTTAAAGCGATTCTTACTTTCGTAAGGAAACCCAGCATGATTGAAAAATTAAAAAATGTCAGCTTCCCAGTTTTTCCTTTTTTTTTTTTTTCTGAATTTGTCATGAAGTATACTTCTGTTTTGTTGAGTACCTCCTTAAAACACGTCTGAAAATCTATTGGCCAAAGAATTTTACAGAGGGCCATAGTGGGAGGCTCTGGTAGAATTAGGAATTGAACCCACATCCTTGGTCCAGTCCAGTGTTTTACCTATAAACCCATTCCTCCTCTCTAATGAGTCTCTTATTAAACCATAGGACTCAGTTTATCTTGCTTTAAAAAAAGAAAGTAATAATAATATATTGAATTAATATCCACAATAAAACCATAAGCAGAGAGAAAAAGCAACCTACAGCAACTTTTTCTAGTTCAAACCAACCCTATTACAAGGAAATGGGACATTCAGGCACAGATTATTAAAAAAATAATCCATTGTGTAATAATGGCAAACATTTCACACCTCACATGGCAGAAGCAATAAATCCCATTGATTCCTCCAAGGCAATTTACAATTAAACCCTGATTTGCAAAAAATAAATAAATAAAAGTGAAATTCATTGTACCGCCTTCCACCAGCGAATCAGAGCAATTGGAGCGGAATTGAGAATAATTGCCAGATGTGTTGCTTTCTGCTCTAACCGGTGCCAGTTATTTACAACTGCCACTGATGTTCCTTATTTATTCGTCCTAGTGGCCTAATGTCTGTTGCCATTCAGTTTTCGATTATTTAATCATCACCACCTGAAAAAAGAAATCTTTCTTTCTTTTTTTGAGGGGGAAGGAAAAAGGCAATTTTTAAAAGCCCAAACGTAGCCCATTGCTCCCAAGTGACATGTTATTTTGGGGTTCGTCAGACAACATTAATCTGAGCATTGCCTTCAATATATTGACCTTTTATGCATGTGCAATTGATTGGATACTACTTTAACTCTGAGTATAATGAATATTTGTTTTCCCCTCTCTTCTTGTGCATCTCTTCTGCAGCCCATTACTCTGGATGGAAATTGACCTGTGGTCTTAAGCTTTAAAAAGCTTTGATGCTCCCAAGGGGGACTCAGAACAGCCACAAAGTTGAAGTGCATGTAACGAAGTACAAACTCAATGAAGTGTTTCCAGGTGAAAGGACCCAGGGATATTTTGGGTGGGTTGTTCTCTTCAGTCCCATGTGTAATCAGAGTGCTCTGTGATGTCGCTGGAGTGAGGAATATTACTAGAGGCCCTGGCATTGGAAGTGGGGTAGACGTATTAGAACATCTAATCCATCCCTTAGAGTAGGATATTGTATTATCTATTCTAATGTTTAAATGTGCCACTCAATGGGATGTTCGCTGCTTTCCTTACTGCACGTGCTGGTAAATCTCACTGTTGAGACGTTTTTCTTGATATCTATCTGAAGAAGCAGAGGATGAGATGTATTGATTTACATCTGCTGAGATTCTGGCCCTTGAATTTTTCCCCTTTCTCAGTGACCTCCTTGGACGCCCCTAAGCAATTCCTCTCACCTCTTGGTGTAGCTTCTTTCAAAGATTTTTCATTTCTTTTGCCTATTCAGTGCTGATTCCTGCGGAATAGAAGGGAAAAGTCTCTTATGCCATCATGTCCTGAGGGGAAGAGTTGGAAGCATAGGAGAGCGGATGAGAAGGGGATACAGCATATGAAGATTTTGAAGATGAAATTTTTGCCCCTCTTCTTCCCTCAGGGGAGGAGAAGAGACAGGAGACTGCACTCAAAAGGAATGGACCCAGCTGCACAAAATGAGCCAACCCCCTACCCCCAGCAGGTGTAAATTGGTGTAACTCTATTGACATTATACAGGCTGAGCATCTGACCCAATGCGAGGGTATGAGGGTTTCACAGCAGCCAGCAAACATGCGGGACAACAGGAATAGAAACCAGAGGTCCTGGCTCCTCTGAACTCAGTGGGTGCGGAACTAAAGGAGAATCCTGGAGAGAGGGCAAGGTTACACACCAGCCACTAGAGGGTGATATGGCAACGTGCGAGAGTGTGTGTGTGTGTGTGTGTGTGTGTGTGTGTGTGTGTGTGTGTACCTCCCCGAGTACCCCAGGCCCTACTTATTGCCTAACAACTCACCATCATGTGCCCACAACAAACTGGGACGCTCGGCTCCCTCTGTCACTTTAATCCCTTGTTTCATTCTGCTTTTTAAGCATTCAGCAGTAAACGTGCGAGCCTCCTGCTCACTCAGTAACAAACGTATCCTGGGCATGTCAGAGTTTATTCGGGAACAGTGGTCATTACCTCCTAAAAAGGAATCGCTCTCGAGATATCTACATATCTCTAGGAGTGACTCTCTTCTTGTCTCAGACATTAAAGCACCCACCATTCTTTTCAGAAGGGTATTAATCAGAGTCTCTTGGCCAAATCCTAACTCTGTTCCTTGCCTCCTTGCCTCCTGCCCTGTGTTTTCAGCTGGGGAGAGCATTTATTTATTTTGAGTTTTAAATTGGTGTGCAGAAGTATTGCAGCGCATTGTTAAACGGGTGCCAGCTGCTCCACCCCAAAGACGGCAGCATTTCTGTAACGGGCAAGTTATAATTACCCCTCCAGCCCAGAATGCCATGCATTGGTACGATGCTGAGTTGGAGGACAGAAGTGGAATCGGACAGGAGTTCTTTTGTTGGTTAATTATTTGCACTTTCGGTCAAGCAACCCTAACTATTTATAGTTACTCATCAAAACCAAAAACTGAAATGAAATGGACTGGAATGGAAAGGTGGTCTCTGGGTCACTTTCCAGATTCTGTTTCACAAGATGCAATCTTCCTCGATTTCCAAAACCAATTTTCTCCCATCATCTTATAAAAGTAGAGGTCATCCTGTGAAATGTGATATCTCACCCGTTTTTGTAAAGGAATGTGCCCTTCCCCAAGAGAGGAGGGTTCATTAGATCATACAGCTGATCCAGCTGCTGAAGCCTTGACTGGCTGACAATCAAAGCCAAGAAATCCATGGGGAAGGGTGAGCGCCACCATTGAAATAATACGCTACAGTGTCTGGGGCTGAGAGAGGGCAACTGAGTCACAATGTGATCTGATGGTAACAGGAGTCTGAGATGTGGGTGCTTTATTTTGCCATCAGGGAAAACAGGAGACAGCTAACTCTGAATTTTCTGGTTTTGCATCCATTCTGGGACACCGTTTCGTTATTAATCATCACCCACCATATTATTTAATGATGTACCTTGGCATTTACATAAGTCATTCCTCCTCCCACATGATTCCAAAATACTTTGCAAACTATGTGCCAGGCTATCTTCATCTACTGTCCAACTGTAGCCACTTCTGAGGTGAAACTGTGTGAAACACTTACAAAAGAATGTAAAGCCTGTTCAGTTCTATTTCAAACCCCAGTTACAAAGTCTGTGATCTTCACACCTCTTAAGTTCCTGAAATGCTGGTACCCAAAGCTGGGATACGGAACAGAACAACAAGTTAGGGAACTGGGACAAATCAGTGCATTGGATTTTCGTGGTGTGTAAAGCAATGTGTAACTTTTGAAATCATATCAGTGATGCAAGCTGTATAGTTCTTTGGATCGGCTATCATACAGAACCTTTTTCCTGTACCAAACTTGACTGACGTTGGTTATTTGATCTCTTGAGTGTATTTCATAACAAACCAAAGTGTGGCCGAGCAATTGACTATCCAGCTTATCAACAGCTTTCTCACAAGCTTCCCTGAGATGACTGAGAGCAGGAACTTTTGAGGGATTCAGAGATCCCCATTCAAGTTCTGCAGGCCCATGAGGTTTTGCACCAAATGGCCCCACCCTGCCCCTGGAGCACCCCAGACCTGCTGAGGCAGACCAGCCAGCCCGGGGGCAGGGAGGGTGCAATGTGGACCATGGTCTCTAACCCCAAAGCCGGGCTGTTTGGGCCTCCCCAGTGCTAAGCACTGGCCCTGCAGCAGGCTGGTCTGCAGGCTCTGTCGGGTCCCGCCAGCACCGAGTGCTGCCCCGCCTGCAGGTAGGGTGTCGTCGCAGGTACGGGGGCACCCACATGAGTTGACAGCTCTGCGTCCTCAGGAGCCTTCATCCAGCCGTGATGGCATTACACTTGTACTCCCTTCTTCGTGGGCTGTAAGGGACAATAGACTTTGGCTGAAGGATCTCCTGGCTCGCTTCCAGCTCTACCTGCCACAACTTTATAATAGAATAACTTTATAGAAGGAGTCCGTTAGAAATGACATGCATGTTTGGGAGTGGCTATCTCGAGTCTCATTTTCTTTAAACATCTCCACAGAGAAACTCTCTGCCAGAAAGGGGGGGAAAGCCCCACTGAATTACAAATGTGCTGACATTTGTTGCCCAGTTCAATCTGTGTCAACAGAGCTGGGTTGAAGGACACTGTTTAATCAGCCAAAACGAGATCTTTCTAAAGTGCAATTTATATCCCTTTGTTTTGATTCTGCTAAACCAGTGTATTGAGCTTCCACTTTATAAACATCCTGAGGAGAGGAACACAAATACTGACTCGCCTCCATCAGGAACAGCAATAGCCACAGTACACATTTTGTTCTGTGTATTTATCTTTCCCCTTATATATTTCATGGAATGTTTTAGGCTGTGATGTGTTTTGTAATCCCCTACAGGAAGAGCTCAGAAAGGGCCTCTGATCTTGCAGAGGGCACTGGGTTTTCCACCCAAAGAACTTAAATTTCTTCACAGATATTGTGCAGTCCTCT
Organism: Pelusios castaneus; assembly: GCA_007922175.1. NCBI lineage: Eukaryota > Metazoa > Chordata > Testudines > Pelomedusidae > Pelusios > Pelusios castaneus. The sequence goes on along the minus strand of ML685885.1, from coordinate 3,075,114 downwards.
AAACTTGATGCCTCAAGTTGAGCACCAACACCCATATCTAGTAAATGCTGGGATTCCTAGATACGGTGAGCACCTGTAGCACACTTGCTGAGTGAGTGTTGTATCTCTCCATTAGTGGCTGGTTTACAGAGGAAAACAGTCTCTCTCTATTGCTAGTCTGTGGAGTTACTTTTCTATGTCAAGCAGGAGTCAGCACTGAAGGCCCAAGATTCATACCCTAATGATGAATTAGGTTGTTATCCACCCATCGATCCTGTTGACTTCAGGCTCTATCATGTTAATTTAAATGAAAGCAGTGGGTGTGAGCATTTGAGTCAGGTCACGTATTTTGGTGCTTAAATACATATTTCGGCACCTACGTTTAAGCAACCGAGTTTGAAAACTTTGTTTTAATGAATTAAATTTCATTAAACAATGAATGTATCAGTGACAGGTGGGAAACCAAAGCACAGAAAGGATAACTGACCTAAGATGACATTTGCAGCAACCACGTTGGGAATGAGAACGTATCACCTGCCGCCCCGATCCATCCAGGACTCTCCTTGACTGGTCTTGGTGAGCTAGATGAGCAGAGACAACTAAACTCAGTCTCAAAATAGTAGAGCATAAAAGTGCAGTTCCAGATTGGATGTGGGTGTTGGAATTTGATTCCATCCTGTTGAATAACTCAAAGCCACACACATGCCTCCTGCTATTCTACTTTGGGAACTTTGGAGAGCATTGATTTTGGAAAACAAGAGTTAATCTGGAGAGACAGACAAACATGTACAAATAAAATGCATTTGAGTTTAAAAAAAAAAAGTTAGCCTCATCCCATTGAACTATTGACAAGGCTGTCACAAATATCTCCTTGTCTCACTGTAAATAAACAAGCTTAGTGCTGTTATTTTAGAATAAAAGGCTGGAATGGGTTTTGTATTGACTTTCTAATACCCACTCCAGAGTTGGAAGAAGAAAATTAAAGCTAATAAAGTAAAAGTGCAAACCGTAAAAGAGGAGACGGCCGGCGCATAGTAAACTGCAAGCCCCAGTCCTCTCTGGTAGGTGCAGAGAGCTGACAGCAGAATGTGGCAAAGGTTGCCAGCGGAGAGAAGAATTTGAGGCTGTCAGTGAATCCCCTTCTACACTTGGAACGGTAGTCTCAGGATGATGCCATCTCACCAGTTGGCAGTGGTTCAAAGCCCAATGGTCATGTCCTACCTTTGGTGGGTGCACTTGACGGTTGGGTAGCGGTTGTAAGCCGTTCAAAGGGATGTTGCTGACTTAATTTAAAATCCACAACCCATGGGTTGTTCCTCTTGTTGTGGCAAATTGGGCCTTCCCTGCCTTCTTCAAGTGTCTATCCCAGGCAGAGGTGTAGCTGGCAATGTGAATTCTGTGCAGAGCCCTCTCCAGCTGTGGTCTCAAGCCCTCCATTGCTTCTCTTCCCATAGAATGTGCATCATCTGGCTGTTGTACAATTACATTGCTTGTCTCTCAGGACTGGTCTTTTATCCCTCCTTAGGATGCATTAGCGAGCCACCCAGCTGTCTTTATATCTCTCTTAGAATCATAGAATAATAGGGATGGAAGGGACCTTCCCAAAGCTCATCTTCTAGCATCTTCTGAACCTCTCTCAGGCACTTTCCTGGGCCTTTTTTTTCCCCCTTCTGGTGTCTTCACTAGAAAGACTCATTAGTTCCTTCCAGACTTACCCCACCCTGAGGAAAGGGAGCTGCTACTTACACCCTTGTTCCATTTCCCAGCCTGCTTTGCCTCTAACTCAAAGATAGGCTTCTGAACTGCAAATCCCAGCAAAACTTGGTGTAGCAATAAGGTAGTACCAGGAAGCAGGCCTGCAGTCAGGGGCCAGCACACCTGTTACTCTCCTACTCTGGTTACTAAAATGCTGGGTGAAACTAGGTTAGACAGCCTCAAGAATAGGTCTTTGTGGAGCCAAACCCCTAAGCCTGTAAAGAACCTTCAATATTATTTCTTGAGCATTGTCAACAGCTTTGGTGCTGGACTGGATGCAGGAGAAGACATGATCCATGCCCCCAGGAGCCAAATAGTTGAAATTGGCAGGCTTCACAGCTCATGCGCCGAAAGAGTCTGAATTAGAGTATGCTTTTCTTTTTTTAAAAAGCAGTATCCGGTAGTTGCTGGTGAGGTTCTGCTGGAGGAGGAGTAGAAAAGAAGGTGGGTACTAAAGGTACTTCACGTTGAAACAGACAGGCACCACAAAAAAGATGTATGAAGCAATTGTGCTTTAGACTAGCATCTTCTAAAAAATAAATAGTAACATGAACATAGTGAAGGATTTCACTGAGCAGGCATTGAAAAAAATAAATGGGTACCTTGTGCACTAGAATTAGGAGAGATTTCCAGAGATGGGAGCATAGGGGCCATAATTCTCAGCAGGTACCTGGGGACAGAATGTAGCATAACATCTCTGAAAAGCCACCTCTCCACAGTGCTTTAGTAATGTAATAGTTGGTCAAAATAAGTCACATTGAGTATGTCCAAAAATATCATAAATTATAAGGCCGGAAGGAACCACTGTGATCATCTAGTCTGACCTTCTGAAATATACATCTATACACAATAAATTAGATAATTGACCTAGGATTTTCAAAGCCACATATCAGAATGAGAGAATTAGGCACCCAGCTCCTATTGAAAGTCCATGGGATTTAGACAGCTCGTTCCCATAGACTCATTTGATAACCCCAGGCTTCATTTATCTATATTGTTAGAGACTAAACACAAATTCCCTGATTGTGACATTGCCTGTGAAACTATGTAAGCCCATTATAAGACACAAGAAGTAATTCTTCTGCTCTACTTCCCTCTGATTAGGCCTCAACTGGAGTATTGTGTCCAGTTCTGGGCACCTCATTTCAGGAAAGATATGGAGAAATTGTAGAGAGTCCAGAGAAGAGCAACACGAATGATTAAAGGTCTGGAACACTTGACTTATGAGGGAAGATTGAAAGAGCTGGGTTTGTTTAGTCTGGAAAAGAGGAGAATGAGAGGGGACATAACGGTTTTCAAATAGCTTGTTACAAGGAGAAGGGAGAAAAATTGTTCTCCTTAACTGCTGATGATAGGACAAGAAGTAATGGGCCTAAATTACAGCAAGGGAGATTTAGGTTGGACATTAGGAAAAAATCCCTAACTGTCAGGGTGATTAACCACTGGAATAAGTTGCGTAGGCAGGTCGTAGAATCTCCATCAATGGATGTTTTTAAGAGCAGGTTAGACAAACACCTGTCATGGATGGTTTAGAAGGTACTTGGTCCTGCCATGAGTGCAGGGGACTGGACTCTATGACCTCTCATAGTCCCTTCCAGTTTCTATGATTCTATGATTGTCTTTGCAGCCCAGGGCTAAAAGTGCTTTACCATATCAACAAAGGGTTATCTGAGGGCAGTAATAATAAGCCAAAGGGCGGGGATTGGAGCCATTAACAGCAAACCATTTTTCCTGAGCTGAAAGCACACGCCGGGATTGATAAGACAGGTACTTGAAAGAGTATTGATCTGACTTATTTAGATATGATTGCTCTCTATAAATATGTCAGAGGGATAAATACCAGGGAGGGAGAGTAATTATTTAAGTTCAGCGCCAATGTGGACACAAGAACACATGGATATAAACTGGCCATCTGGAAGTTTAGACTTGAACTTAGATGCCGGTTTCTATCCATCAGAGGAGTGAAGTTCTGGAATAGCCTTCCAAAGGGAGTTGTGGGGGCAAAAAACCTAGCTGGATTCAAAACTAAGCTTGAAAAATTCATGGAGGGGGTGGTATAATGGGACAGCCTAGTCTGGCAATTGACTGATCTTTAGCTCCTGGTGGTAGATATCCCAATGGGATGATTGATGGGGTAGGTTCTGAGTTATTACAGAGAATCTTTTCTTGAGTGTCTGAAGAGTCTTGCACACATACTCAGGTATTAACAGATCACCATATTGGAGTTGAGAAGGTATTTTCTCCCAGGGTAGACTGGCAAAGACTCTGGGGTGTAGCATGGGGCATGACTCTCTTGCTGGTGGATTATTTGTACCTTAAAGTCTTTATATCAGGGGTTGGCAAACCCCAAACCTGGCACGCGCCTATCCTGAGCGGCTCGGCTCAGACGCCCCCTGCTGGCCCTGCTTTCTAGCGGGTCCCGGGGCAACAAGAGCCACGCACGTTCCATGGTTCTTGTCCCCTGCTGGCTCTGGCCCCCAGCTGGGGAGCATAGTCAGCAGGGAAAAGGAGTCCCAGTCCCTGCTCCCGACACCTGTTGGCCCCGGCACCTTCTTAGGGTGTGGTGGGCGGGGCTGGCATGGGGGCCAGCCAATGTTGCCGACTCCTCCTTTAAATTGTCATTTGAGGACTTTAATAACTCAGTCATAGATTAGATGTTTCTTGCAGGAGTGGATGGGTATGGTTCGGTAGTCTGCACTGTCCAGGAGGTCAGACTAGATAATCATATTGGTCTCCTCGGACCTCAGAGTCTCTGATTCTATGAAACTCTTTAGGCTGACTCGAAGATTAATGGCCTTCTTGCTTCTGGCCCACTTTTTGTACTCAGCCCTAATTGTGTGTCTTTATACCAGTTTGCAGTGACAAGAAATTTTGTCCCAAGTCCTGTGTTTATGTGAAAGGTTTTGGAGTTCCCAGAAGGAACCAAGGGTTACACGCACGCACACCCCTCTGCACGGAAAAATTTGGCATTATTATTTGTGTTATGATAGTGTCTAGAGGCTGAGGTTGGGGACCCGTTGCTCGAGGTGCTGTATATAAGCATAGTAAGAAACAGCTCTTGTCCTGCAGAGTTTACAATCTGAATAGACAAGGCAAAAGTAAAAACAAGCATAAAGATGTGAAGTAATTTGCCCAAGGGCATCATGTAGATCAGTGACAGGTAAGAAATAGTGTTCTGAGGCTGCATTTAGTTCACTATTCATTAGACCACACTGCCTCCCTTCCCACAAATAAATCTAATAATATATTATTTTTACCAACCTCATGGCCTAACTTTCAGATGCATCATTTCATGGAACCAATGGCAAACTTGCTCTTCAAACTGTTAAGACTACTACTTCAAGTTCCTTACCTGTAACCAAACCCATTCAATGCATTTTTTATTTTATATGACATCCGTTATACAATCTCTAAACTCTCCCAGGTCCTAAGGTTAAAATAGAAAAGGTGAGATCTGGAAACAGATGGAGATTTGTTCACATGAAGAGTTCAGACAGGCCTTGCATCGGGATCTCAGTACAACCTGTCTCAAAGTTCAGGGTGCCTAGATTTGGGCTTTTACAGATGTAGGCTGGAGTTATGAACTCAGATGTGAATCCAGAGCCTGGGTTTGGATCTAGGTGTTGGGTCTGGAGCCAGTGTCTATTAAAGAAATGTTGCAAAGCAGCGCTGTTCCACATGGAAGGAGAGCCAAAGGAAAAGCCACTAGCAATCACATTCTTAAAATTGGGAGGAGGGAAAGGCAGGAGGCTGGTGTTCAGTAAGTGGGAATGGGGAGAAGCAGTTCTCATTTCCATGACAGTTGCTGCTGGAGGCCCGTGGCTGTGAAAACAGGGCGAATGAGATGAGGATCTCAAAGGCAAGGTGGCTCTAAACTGATGGCCTGTCCCAGTTCTTGTGGCTTCTGCCAGATGATTTTAGTTACCCTCAAAGCATTCCAGGATGGTGCTGAGAAACTGGCTTCTTCTAGGATCTACGCATGACTCTACTGGCACGCTAATTGGGGAGAAAGGAGAATTGATGCCAGTGGTCAGGTCAGGATTCTTGTATGGAACCTTTCTGCTGTTCGCTGCCTCAGTCTCTGGCATGTTCTGTCTAGCCCCTGGTAGTCTTTTGCATAATGTGGGTTAGGAAGTGGGGGAAGGAGTGCATGCCATTGGGATTCAACAGTATAGGCATGTAGCAATGGGAGAAGCAGGGACCAGGAGCTAAGAAGAAATGATCACCTGGGAGTTTGTACCACACCATGTCCTGCGCGGGATGTATCAGCGCCCGCTGCACATGTAGTCAAGGTCACCATTTGCCCTAAACCAGTACAGCCCCTCAGGCATGTGGCTTGGTTCATTTACACCGGAGAGCGTTCGCTCTGCGCTGCTGATGGCACCAGCTCCTGGAATGCTTTTGAAGTTTCCCTCTTGCTCACCTCCCTCCAACTAATAAATCTCTACTTCTTGCATTTGTTTAATCAGCCGGATGAAGTGATTAAAAGCCAGGATATACGACAAAGCTGTCTGCTTTTTAAAAAAAAATAAATAAGGTATCTCTTATAGGCTGATTTGGCAGGTTAATGGAATGCGTTTACTTCTGCATGAAGTAAAATATTTCCTTCAGACAAGGAGGTGTCCACGAATGGTATTTTTCTAAAAAAAAAAATTATTGTTGCAAATTGAACTGGTCTCCTCTTGTCATTGGTATTTTAGGTAGGAATCGGAGTCAGATCTGGTCACGCGGGATGTAATGAGAAAGCCCGGGGAGCTGGAATTTTAAATACACAATGACTTTTTTTATCAGTGCAAAGCCATCTTCTCAAAAAAAAAGCAATGTGCTTTGTCTGCCTCCCATCCCATCTGTCCTTTCCAAACAGGTGGCTATCAGATGGAATTTTATACCAGACTCCTGTTCTGATAACACTAAAAACTATTTTAAAAGAATCCCAAACAACAAGAGCTACTAAATAAGTGGGTAGCTACTTACCAAGGACAGGTCTGGGGATGGCTCGATTACAGAGGAGCTCCGCTAACTTAAGCTCTTTAGAGGCAGGCTTTGCTAAGATGCGGTGGCGACTGCACGTTCATTTAAATCATTGGAACAATCCAGGAGCCCCAGATATTGAAAATCTTTGGGAGCCTTTGTTTGAAAGTAGAATGTTCCATATCTGCAAAGCACAAGAGCCTTGTTATTAATCGTTCATGGTGACAGGAGTTTGCTGGAGGCGAAAGTCTTGATACCGGTTTTGGCCAGGTGTGTGTGGGTTAGTACTTAAAGCCTTCCTTGCTCCCCATCATGAGATACATGCCCTCTGCAGCCTGTATCTCGTTCCGGGGATGGGGCAGGATGGCATTTGGATCATGTAGAGGTTAGAATAATAGAGATCCTCCCCAGCCAGGAGTGCAAGAAGAAGAGCCCCGGCCATGTGGGGGCTTACCCTGCTGCTGCATGGCTCCAGTGGCTGCCCATACTTGCAGGTGCAAGGTGCAGAGAAGGCTGGGATAAAGCTGTCTCCTGGCTGAGGGGGGCTGCTGTGCCCCACCCGGACCACGGCCTCCTCCTTGCACTTTACTCCTGCAGGGACCAGGGATCGCCAGCCGTGCAGCCCATAGGAGTGTGTGAGCAGAGCTGAGCAGACAATCCTGGCCACAGAGGGAACTTTCCCAATATTAAATGGCTGAATTGCTCCACCCCGATTATTCAAACTCCCAAGTAAATTGTGTACATATATACATATATTATTATGTATTCATATACCTCTGAAGCTATGTATATACACATACACACACAGTAAGTGAGTCTGGCTCTTCTTGCAGCACAAAGTACTCAGTTTTACGCATCTTTCTGACTCTGCCACTGATCGAACCTCATGGCCTTATTCAAGTCATTTAACCTACCTTAGATCTATTTGTAAAGAAGACCTTCTTATCATTAAGTCCCTGGACTGGGTTCTCCTGTCTGATCTGCCACAAGCTCCATGGAACTGGGGAAAATCACTAAAGAACTCCGTGACTTTGTTTCCCTGTCTGGAAAGCTACCCGGATACTATTCTGGACCTGACTCATAAGGTTGTTATATGGGTTAGTGCAATACATTTCTGACGAGTGCTTTGAAATGGACAACACTGTGAAAACCTCACCATCTCTGTTCAGCAAAAAGCTTTTTAAAATAAATAAATAAATAATCCCAGGAAGGACATTTGTGTGAGGTGGGAAATGAGCAGAGGCCAGGAATTATGACAGGATACAATCTCCTACATAATGCTGACTGGGAATGGGTCTAGAATAAGAATTCACCCCACATCTGACTCCCAATTCAAATCCAATATTTCCTCGATGGCTGATATCTTAGAATAAAATTGTGTATTTGTTTCCAACAATACAGGTCTCTGCACTCCTTGCTCTGCACTCAGCCAGACCCAGAGACAGCAACGTCCCAAGAAAAGGCATGTCTCTCTCTGGGTTGAGGAGGTGTACTGGATTGTGGAAGCCAGAACTTCAGCCAAATATTCAGATCTAACTGGGTCAGATATGGGTCCAAGCTTTAAGATACATCTTTGAATGGGACCAGAATTCTGATCCTCTTGTGGTCCATATGATGCTGGTCATATAGGATCTATTGTTAGCTTTCCCAGTGTAGATTTATGCAACTAGGGTAATATAGAGATCAAAAACAAGAGTCCTGTGGCACCTTAAAGACTAACAAATTTATTTGGGCATAAGCTTTTGTGGGCTGCAACCAGGGATCAAACTGATCCAGGTGAAGATGACTAGAACTGGGTCAAGTACAATGTTAGATCCACCATAAGGTTCAGGAGCTTCATAGACCATGTGCTGGCCCTCCCGGGATCAGTATCACCCACAGAGAAATGTTAGTGGTCAAATCACAGGACTGAGAGCCCGCAGATCTGGATTCTGTTCCTGGCTCTGCTGATCTTGGCTGAACACTGACTCCTCCTGGGACCATTTTCCTATCTGTAAAATGGGTATAATGACAGTTAACTTCCAAGGGGCGTTATGTGGCTCAATTCAGCAGTGGCTATAAAAGCACTTTAGGATCCACAGGCAGAATGTGCTCTGGGCAGACCCCAGATCAGCCACGACTGGTACTCTTTCTAAGGGAGATGCACTGAAGAGATCAAACAAAAGTTATGGGCTTGATGGAGAAATTACTCCATGAAATTTTTCAATCTGTGCTCTACCAGAGATCAGACTAGATGATCACAATCTTCCTTTCTGGCCTTAGAACAGGAATCAATAATTGGTGCCTGCTGTGCCTGGCTTTTCAAATGGAGAGGACCACGCACAGCATGGATAGCTGTATTACCCTGGCTCTGTCTGTGTGGTGCCATTTTCTATTATTAGAAGTCAATTATACGTTTGTAGGCCTATCGAATGAAATCAATGTATGGCCTGTAAAGGCCTAGCACAATAGAAGATATCATGAGCAAACACTTTAAATTTCCTTGTTCTCCTCAACCTTTGCACTCCAGTAGCACCTTTCAACAGAGGCTCTCAAAGTGCTTTACAAACGTGAATGCATAAAAGATTCCTGGTCCTCTGTGACACAACCCATTTCACAGAAGGGTAAAACTCAGCACAGAGAATTTAGGGGCAAAAATTTCACACTTAGGTCCTTAAAAATAGTCCCTTGAATCAATGTTTTGGTATCTAACTCAGTTGTGCTAATACTTGAGACAGGACAAGAACTATTTTAACACTGGTCTGGGAGCAAGATTTCAGGGTGCTTTGCACTTAAGACAAAGCTGTCTAATGAAAAATGGAATTTGAATAGGCTGTAACCCTTAACTGCAGTACTTGGAGGGAGTGAAACATGATAATGAATAACATTTGAGAAACCTGTAGAAATGATCGCAAATAGCTTTTCCGCACATAATAACATTACAATTTTAAGGTTCACTAACTCGAGACCCTCCAAAGGGAGAAACAAATGTTGATGTTCTACCTGGAAATTGGGAATCTAACTTTTCAGTTGTACACAGTTCCTTCTCTTATCCCTGAAGTGACTCGAGGTATTGTTATTAGAGTTTGACCTTAAACCCATCAATGGTCCGGGACTGAAGATTGTCCATCCTGCATTTCACGCCAAAGCTTTTTGATGGAATTGGATTAATAGCAGAAACCCTTTTTGGCAAGTAGTATTTATTTAATAAAAGCTAGCTATTCAAGGTTACTAAGAAGGGTAGGATGTTAGAAAGAGTCCAGGTGAAGAGGAAATATTCAGGCATAGGTCAGAGGGTTTACACAAAAGTTCACTAAGGATACCATTCATCACGTCAGTGTAGTTTCTCACGCAGGTGAGTTCAGACCTGGACACAGCTCAGTATTCAGGGTTCTCAGTGACTCATCTAAGGGCTAAACAAACAAGGAGTCCTGTGCACTTTTAGAGACTAACAGATTTATTTATCACATGAGCTTTCATGGGAGAAAACCCCACTTCGTCAGACACTTTGAAGATGGGGAATTTACAGAATGGGAGGAAATGAAATGCAGGGAAATGTAAGTCATAGGATCAGGTCAGGCTGTAACAGCAAATCTGAGTCATTGTTAAGATTCAAACACTGGGGAACAGCACATAGAGAAAGGTGAGGTCAAATCACCTGTTGTAATGAGAAAAAAAAATCCGTAGTCCCTGAGGAAACAGAATCAAATTTACATGTAAATTCCAATTCTGCAGTTTCTCTTTGAAGCTGTGATTTGTTATTCATTTGTTTGAGCACCGCTATTAACAAGTCGTCAATCAAGTGAGCAGGGAGATTGAAGTGTTCCCCTATTGGTTTTTGAATGTTGTGATTTCTGATGCCAGGCTTGTGTCCATTTATTCTATTGCGCAGAGACAGACCAGTTTGTCAAATATATAAGGCAGAGAGGCATTGTAGGCACATGATGGCATAAATCACATTGGTGGACAAGCAGGTGAATGAACCCTAGATGGAGTAGATGGCTTGGTTAGGTCCTGTGATGGTGTCTTTTGTGCAGATATGGAGGCAAAGTTGGTAATGTGGTTTGTTGCAGGGACATGTTCCTGCTTTAATGTTTCTGTTGTTTGGTCTGTAGTTGCTGGTGAGTATCTGTTTAAGGTTGGGGGCTGTCTGTAAGTGAGGAGAGGTCTCTCTCCCAAGTCTGTGTATATTGCAGTCCAAGGCTATGTCTACACTAGCAATTTAGGTCGACTTAAGAATGCTTAAGTCGACCTAAATTACTCCATGTCCACACTGGGCTTTCATTAAGTCCTAAGTCGACTTAATAACTACCGCCTGTTAGGTCTACCTAAGGTCTAAGTCAACCTAATGCCGGTGTAGATGACCTAGATCAACTTAATTACTTAAGTCGACCTAGGGCTGGGGGAAGGGAGCCACAGCTTGGGGACGAGGGAGCCCCAGGGGCTCCCCTGTCCCGGGAGCCAACGGCGGCTGTCTTCCCTGGCACTCCACGGACAGAAGACCTCCAGAGGTTCCCCTGACCACGGAATGTCTTCGCCGGGACACACGTGGGTCCCAGCAAGATGGGAGCCCTGCTCCCTTCTCTGGGTCCTGGCAAGAAAGAAGCCCTGCTAAACTTTTTAAGTGTAGACATAGCCTAAAGGTTTGGTTTCTGTGTTGTGTGGTGGGGTTTTTGGGGGGCGGGTTGTTTTTTTTTTCCAGTTTTGTGTTTGAAAGAGAGAGACAGACTTTGGAATGCACGACTGCTCAAATGCCCAGAAACTGATGCAATTTATAATGCCATCATTAAGACTAATCTCTCGCTATCTACGTACTTAAATCCCCCCTTCTTTCTACGTAGTATCTGAGTACCCTAAGAGTTATGGGCTCAGCTGGCCAGATTCAAACATCGTAGAAGTGGCTGCATTTGCATGGAAGACATTGGAATAGCATTTATCTCTTGTCCTTTGCTCAGAGCACTGGATTGGGGCTTGGAAGACTTGGACATCACTCCTGGATCTCTCATGGCCAGGCCGCATAACCTCGATCAAGTCACCCACAGCTCTGTGTCACCCTCTTTGTCTTGTCTATTTAGACTGAACCTTCGTTAGAGCAGGAATTGTTCTTCTCTGAATGTACAGCCCCTAGACAATGAGGCACCAGTTCCGTGCTGTAACCTTAATAGCCTTTATGATAGCAAGAGGTTTAATGGGAGTAGCAAGGAAGGCTCTCACTAGTAAACGTCCAAGAAGGTTGCTGGATGGTTCTCAACCTCAATCACCTGCAAGACTAGAAATGAACCCAACTAGTTATTCTTGCACCTGGGGAGGTAAGCAGCTAATTGGCTCTTGACCAGAGGGATGCCATAATAAGCAGCCTGAAGAAGCTCAGTTAGGGGGGAGACTGCGATAAAATGATCTCTCTCTGGCAGAAAGATGCTCAGGGTTAAGGTGGCAGAGCTAAGGGCGGGGGCGGAAATGCAAACTCTACAAAGATCACTTCAGGATAGTGTTTTGCAAGTACAAGGAGAAGCCTGCACTTGCCCAAACGGGGCAGCTGAATTATCCAGATTCCTGGAAGGGGGCTGAACTTTGTCACTTGGCCAGAGGACAGACAGACAAAAGACCCGGGGCCAGAGGCAGCTGGCCAGCAGGAGGGCATGGAGCTGAAGATACTTGTGACATTCGACATACATACAAGGAAGCACTCCAGGAGCCCTACGACAGTGGCTCCCCCCACCACCACAAACACGCACACCGTCAGCACCAGCTCTATGACAAACCTCAAGGAGAAAAAGAATTTGAAAGAAAACTCAGCACACAACTTCACACGGCCCCCCATCTGGTAGCCTCCTTCCGGTCTACCTCCGAGGCAGCCTTGAATCCACTTGAGAACCAGAGTGAGCCCTACGTATCAGCTCACCAACAGGTGTAACAAAAGAGCTAAAGAGAGAACGAAGCGAGAGGTCTACAGACTGGAGAGAAAGGGCAAAGAAAAATCCATGCTTGAAGGCCTTATAAATGCAAATGACTTGAGAGAACAGATTTAGCAGCCCCATGTAGAAGATTGCACTTGGTGCACCAAGCCACTTATTTTCAAAATCACAGCTCTGGAGCCCTTCCGAAGCTGGTCCCAGTGTTTGCTTTCTTCAATCAGCGAGTTTCAGGTTGTCTCTTTCTATCCCTGTATTTGGATGTGCCAGGCTTAAATGAAACCTCAGAGAGAGAAGGGCTCAAACCACTCATCTCATGCACCTACCGCTATTTACTTATCAATTCCCTCCACCCCCGTCTTTTTCCAAGAAATTCTCACCCACCCTCCGTTTTTTTTTTTTTAAATACATCCTGTAAGTCAATCAGTTTCAAATTATTGGTCCCTGAGACAGATGTTTGGTGAGTCATTTAGCTGCAAGAAGCTCTTCAGACAGTTTCCTTTTCCCCCTCCTGTTCATTTAAAGGATCTTTTGAGGCTTATTTTTCCTTTTCAAAATCTCTTTAACTGCCGAGCACTTGCTCCCACTGGGCAGACTAATGAAGTTGGACACAATATGTGTGAACATCTCTTTAGAGGCTATCTCCCGTCGGCAACATTCTTGCCTATAAAATCATTGTTTATTTAGTCCTTAGGCCCAGGAACCATCTGCAGTCCCCTAGGCTCCTGTTGTTTTTAAAGTCCTATTAAGTTTCTCTACTTCTCCTCAGAGCATTATTTTATTTCTAAACAACCACCGACAACTTCCTGTCAACGCCGCTTCTGCCAGGCAAATTAGAGATGACAGTTTCATTCTTTTGACTGTGGCAGACTCGCATCCCATGTTATTTAATGTGAAAACAACTGTTATTTATTTTAAAAAGAAAAAGAAAAGAAAAGAAGAATGGGGAGGCTAGCCAAGGGACCTTACACTAAGATGCTCACGCAACTTTAAAGCTTGATGGCTAGAAAGGACCTATTTTATGGTCAAGACAAAAGGCAATCAATGAGTGTTCACTCAGTGTCATTCCCAATCTCTCTTCTTTAAACGGGCTAAAAATTTGACGGAGGTTGTTTTTTAAAAAACCCTTTTTCTGCTGAATAAGCATTCACAGTTCCGTGAGAGTTTCAGAATTCAGAGCATGACATGATGGCGGGGAAGCCCATTGTGTCCTGATTTATGCCAGCAGCAATCTGGAGTGAATATGATTAATCCAGTGTAGCTACTCTGAATTGATGTCAGTGTAACCGAAGTCAAAATGTGGTTCTGTTTGGATGCGGCAGCCTGTGAAGGATCAGAATGCCAGTTTACCTGGCCTCCAGGGAATTCCCTGGGACAATGAGACTCTCCTGGTGGCACAGATATGGCATAAATGGCTCCATACCATGCAGCTCCAGTGGAGAGGCTGCCCGGGCATCTCTGTGGTGCCACTGGAACAGCCTCTTGAGACCATGGGAAGAGGGACATGACTTTACCAGGAACCAAAGCAATCCATGGCCAGCACCAACATGCGGCCACCTCTGCTCTCCCCAGCTCTCCTGAGCTGCACCTGAGCATAGATACCTGAGCCGAGGAAAAGACGCTGTATTTGGAGGTAGCCATCCCTTCTAGATGGCACATTGACACGACCTGTGCAGAGGGGACGAACTCACTGCTGGACAGTGGAAACTGATAGGGTGTTGGGCGGGTCTGCACGGGCCCTGTCCGACTGGGGGAGGAGGGAAGGGCACAGCTTGCTGTCAGTGATCTCTTCCACTGCGTCCTTCTGGGATGGGCAGGGACCAGTCATGGTACCCACGGGTAACAGGAGACTGGGCAGCATAGCAGATAGGATTAGTGCTTCCTCTCCCCAGGATCCAGGACATTTAGGTATGTCTACACTGCACACCAAGATAGGCTCTGACTCCGGTTTGAGCTCTTCCATCCACATGGACAGTCTGATTTGGGGTGGAGTGAATGGGTGAGGTTTTCTGGCCTGCATTGTGCAGGAGGTCAGACTAGGTGGTCGTACTGGTCCCTTCTGACCTTAGAGTCTATGGCTATGTCTACACTTACAAAAGTTAGTTCGAATTAACTTAATTTGAACTAGCCTGGCCCCACTAGAATGCTCGTTCGAACTAGCCATGGCCGTGCAGGGCACTTGCTTAGTTCGAATTAGTCAGTTGCAGGAAGGTCAATCTGCCGATTAGTTCGAACACAGCAGTTAGTTCGAACTAATATGACCACAGTGACTTAATTCGAACTAACTATTTTGAATTAAGGGTTAGTTCGAACTAAGCAATCGAATTTATTAGTTTGAACTAAGGAAGCCCTTAATTCGAACTAATGAAAGCCTAGTGTGGCCAAGGCTGAGGTTAGTTCGAATTAAGCTTCCTTAATTCGAACGAACTTGTAAGTGTAGACATAGCCTATGAGTCTATGAGCAAGCACTCAGGATCTGGGCCCTAGCGCTCTGTTATATGGGTCAGAGCTGAGTCCGGCTATGATTCAGGTCCAAGCCCCTGTCACTTTGCGCTATGTACATAAGTCAAGCTGCAGACCTGAGTCAGAATGTCTGCTTAGTGCAGTATGGACCCGGGTTTACAATGCAGTGTTGATGTTCCAGCACAGGCTTGGAAATTCAGTCTAGACAGATCCACCAAGGCCATATCCGTGAGCTTGCTGCAGGTTTAAAGCTGTCCTGCCGAGCTAAGGGAACTGGGGAAGATCATCTTTCAGGGCCCTCTTTCCCCCAGTGGTTTGTTTTTATTCTGAGAGGCTGTCCCCATGTTCACAAGAGTACCAGCTTTTATTAACAGATCTCTCTGCTTTTCTGGAGCTTTGCCGCCTTTATTCTCAGCTCAGCATTCCCAAACGACATTTGTTAACACCCACTGAATGCAATCAGAGGCTGGGTTGGAGGCGCTTCTCTGAAAATTGTCCCAGCAGAGGCTGCGCTCTGCTTCCAAGGAGATGGAGCAGAGGAATGACAGGCCAGGAGAGGCTGGAATCCAGGAGGCCTGGATTCTCACCCCGGCTCTGCTATTGACCTGCTATGTGCCCCTGAACGAGTCATTGTCTCTCTCTTTCTGTGCTTCTTTCCCCTCTCACCCTGTGCCTGCTTTGTCTATTTAGGTTGTTCACTGAGTGTCTCTCTCAACTACCTTTGCATATAGTGTCTAGTGAAATAGGGTCCTGCTCTCAGAGAGGGCCGTTAGGTTCTGCTATAAAATATTATTATTAGTAGTAGTATTAATAATAATAACAATATTTTATTTATTTATTTATTACAACCTTTGCCTGGTGAAAGGGATCCATTGTGCATGTCCTCCATCATATATTGACAAAGGAAGTTATATATATTCGAGGCCAAAATATTGTCCATTATCAGCAAAACTGAATTTAACAAATAGGATAGAATATGGATGAACAAAACCCTAACGAGGCAGAGGTTATGCCCAAAGAAAGCTTTCTTCTGGATGCAGCACCATAGATGAAAGAATTTGGTGATCCCTTAAGCAATATCCAATCCTTTTGTGTTTCTGTTTGAGCTTCTATACAGCTCTGAAAGCAGGGAAGCATCTTGGGAATGGGTAGGTGAAGGGTGGAGAGGAAGAACGGATAATAGAGCTGGGTGAATAAGATCTTTTCATTGACCGTTTTGAGAAGGAAAACTAAAATATTCTTTAGAACAGGTTGTAAATGAACATTTTGAGTTTTTTGGTGAGTCGGAAAGTTGGGGGGAAATGTCATTTTGACAAATACAGACACTTTGATTTCAACAATTTTAAATGTCTTGGGATAAATAAAAAACATAAAGGCAGCTTTGAAACAAAAAGTTATTTCAAACCAACAACAACTGAGATCTTTAATTCTTTCAGGTCTCCCCACCCCGAAATGAGCAATTTTGGCAAAATCAACATGAATTTGCAAATTTTTCTTGGTCATCAAATTGGCATTTTTCCACAAAATTGTGCATGAAAAATTCCACCCATCCCTATTGGTTAAGACTGAGGATTGGGAAAAAGAAAGTCTGCAGTTTAAGCTTGGCTCTGCTACAGAATAGAACAGAACAGAACAAGCTGAATGACTGTAGTCAAGTCACTCAACCTCTTTGTGCCTCAGTTTACCAGTTTGTAAACTGAGCAAAACAACACTTCCCTAATTCACAGAGTAGCCCTGAGGCTTAATTTATTAATGTTTGTTGAGCCTTTTGAGATCTTGAGTAGAAGCCACCAATCAAGGGAAAGTACTTTTTTTTATCAATTCCAGGAAGGAAAGCCCCATTCGGAATAATGGTGTGGCTGTACAGTTAAACACCCACATGGTAGGACGTGAAGAAAAGGGTGAGTAACTTTAACTCTAGCCTCTTCCTTGTATGCATCGGACTGAAAAATTTAGAATAGATCTGGTGTAAATCAGTGTAGTTCCACTGAAGTTATGATGCAATCTAATTTCTTTTTTCCTTCTCTTATCTAAGAAAGAGTCAAATTAAAGAGTGTTACAAGCTATGCCAATAGACACCAACTTGGAAGGTGCCCCTTTAAAGCTTAGAATGAGGGACTATCTCTTAGACAATACAATAAAACTTCCTAGAATTGTCTCTACAAACTTAGATACAGATGTATAGTGTCTTCCGAAACCTTCTATACTTGCACTATTTTTATTGTAGAATTGATCCAGTCTCTCCTGATTGGTGGAGACAGTTTATCTTCTCCCTATGCTTTGGATTTTAATAACCCAGGCTGCTCCCACACAGGCTGCACTTCCTTTCTGAACAGCGGGGTAACCTTACTTAGGGGAACATGGCATCTCCATTACTTCGGAGCTCATTTAACTGCTCCTTAAGGAGGCTTATATAGATCAGTAAATTTTCAGTATCATTTGATATTGCTGCTATACGTAAGCTGCTCTGTATTATTCCATTCTGTGTACCATCCATTATCGTAGTATCAGAGCACTTTCCAGTCGTTCCCAAAAGGACACGACTATCTTCAGTCATGTGTGACTCAGTCTCTTCTCCTCGCGGGAGAATTGTGTGAGCTCTGGAGCGTTTGGATCAGGGTTTTGTTTTCTACACTCTGCTCTGTGTTTATATTAAAGAAGGTGGGTTGAAGAAGAAGTCTGCCTTACTCTTGGAATAGAAGATGGGAAAGTTTGAGTTGGTCCCTGTTTCCTGTTGAGGTTTGGTTCACAGTGCCGGAGAAATCCCAGCTCCTATTATGAACTTTAAGCCAGGTCTACCCAGGCAGCGAAATTTGGCGGCAGTTGATGGGTAATTACGCAAGTTACGTAGAGTGGCTTGTGTTACTCCTGTCAACTTCCTAACACCTCTTCAGAGTGGTATCTTCACTGCACTGCACCGATAGGAAATGCATTCCCGTCGACATAGCACTATGCCACTGGGAGTGGTTTTATTAAGTCGATTTCCAGATCGACTTAGTGGGTCTTAACTGGCAGCTAAATCAATCTGGAAAGATTGATCTGATGTAACCTTAGGTGATACAGAGCTTGATAAGGTAATTTAGAGCCTCTAGCTTTCCCAGAGCAAAGCACCTGCCCTGGTAAACCATGGGAGGACAGCAGAGCAGTCATCTGTCCCAAAAACACACTGGCCAAGGTGTAAAGGACCTGGGAAACTCTCTTCTGCTTGTTAGCAGATTTGAAAAACAAAGGAGGAGTCCTGTGGCACTTCTAAAGACTAACACATTTATTTAATGCATGAGCTTTGGTGGGAGAAAATCCCACTTCATCAGATGCTTGTCTTTAAAAGTGCCACAAGATTCCTAGTTTGTTTTGCTGAACTAGACTAATAAGGTTACCCCGCTGGAACTTAGCAGACTTGGTGACTCCTGGGCCTGGCCCAGTTGGGATGCCCAGAAATGGAGGGAGCTTTGGGAGAGATGAAGAACAACTATTGGAACTGAAACCAGATATCTGTGGAAAACTTTATGTATTAAGGTGGGCCTATCATGCATTCTGTATTTTAAGTAGACCAATGTTAAATCATGTAGACTCATTGCTATTTTTATTATCACAGTATCTAGATGCCTCAGTTGAAATCAACTTTCTTATGCTGGGTGCTCTACCCACATGTAAGGCGACAGAGAGCTCTTGCTCTGCAGATCTTTCAATCAGAAGAAGGTGAATAACGGATTTTTTGTTGTTGTTGTTGTTGTAGGTTCACTGGTAATTCTCAAAAAAATATTTAAAAATTAGTGATTGGTAGAACTAAACGTTATATTTCTCTGTTGAGTATTACTTTTATTTTTTTAAAAAAAATAAATAAACACAATTAAAGGAAATTTCAACAGGAGTCATTTGAATAAAAGGAAATCAAAACATTCTGAAAACATCTCAATGAAATATTTGGAGGGGTTTCTTTTCTGGAGGGTTTTTTGTTCGGGGGCTGTGAGGGTTGACTGAAACAATTCAGTGAAATTGACGAGGATTCATGAAACATTGGTATCACCTAAACAGTGTTTTGCTCTTGAAAAAAAAAATCAGTCAAAAAGTTTCACCCAGGTCTACTTGCTGTCTAAACAGACAAAAATGAAAAGGGGAAGTAGAGGTGAAGCAATGTACTCAACGCTGCACAGAAGATCAGTGGCAAACTGAGATGAGACGCTAGGACTCCTTAGCCAGTACCCGTAGCTCATATACAACACTGCCTCCCAGGCGTTCTGCTGGGCAAGCTACCTGACGGGTGTATTTTGTCTGTTTGTGCATGGCATAGCCTCACTCAGTTCTGGACAGGCTGCCTGTTGGGACCCAAAAGGGTCATCTTTTGAGGTAACACTTCGCTTCTATTTTCTCTTTCTCACAGCCTACAATAGACAAAGTTGTAGCTTCATTGTTATTAATGGTTATTGAAAGAACATTGGTGTGTTACTGGGGGGGTGATCCTACATCCCTTTCTCACTGCATGTAATCTTGACATGAATAAACCCATCTCAGTCGAGTTAAGAGAGATTTAAACATGGGCAAAGGTAGGAAAAGGAGGTACATTGGACAGGGAGAGAGGTGCAATAGATAAAGTGCAAATCTAAGACATGGGTGACCTGGGTTAAATCTTCAGGTTCCTGAAGAACCTTGGTCAACTCACTGTGCCTCAGTTCTCCATCTGTAAAATGGGTATAATTAGCCTACCTCACAGGGGCCAGGATAAATCCTTTAAAAATTGCACTGTCCTCAGCTACTATGATAATGGGGGACAGGTATATGTCTAAGAGAAAGCAATGCTACATTTTTTTAAATACTTGATGCTGCACTTACCATTGGGGGAAGATGCCCTGTGGGAGAAGTTACGGAGTTGTAGTGTGCTGATGGGATAGGCAAAGTGAGACTGTTCCCCATGCCTGCTGGCTGCCCTCAAAGAAGCTTCCCCATATAAGAAAGATGTCTCCATGCACAACAACCAGTTGTTTCTTTTATATGAAGTGTAAGGTGGGATAGGGCGGGGGGAATTACTTTAAGCCAGCACAATCAAACTAGGACAGCATTTGGATGTGACTGCAATTAACACAGAAGGTCTTTTAGATGCAGGAAAGAAATTCCAGCTCACGTAGTCCATGGAGAACGCAGCATTTTGTATCCACAGAGGCAGGCATACATTATAAATACATCTGTAGCTACTGGGTAAGGTGTGAAAATGTAATTAACTAGAAACCTGTGGTGTTTAAATGGACTTTTAGGGTTTTTTTTCTCTTTTTTTCCCCCCAATACCCCCCTCCCTCCTTATTAAGTTAAGTTTAGACTTGTGTTTCTTCTAACTCCCACTGGCGCAGTGTAATTTAGCAAAGGTTGTTCCAGTAGAATTTGAAATTAATAATTTCAAATAGGCAAATCAATGATATTTAAAAGCTCCCTCTTGTGTGTTTGCACATTCTGCACAGGTATAAAAGCTAATCACATTTTGCTAAATAAGAACATTTCTCATAGGTTTTAGGTAGAGCTTGGCAGATTGGGGCGGGGGGGCATTGTCTTTCATTTGAAATATGTGTAATTTAATATTGTTCATTAATTTAGTGCCCATGAAAAGTAACAATCTAGTTAACCAAAGGGAGGAACCAGCAATACTCTCAAAAGATCATATGTTTTTGCATAACTATGACAGGAAAGGGCCTGAAAGGAATTGTGGTCAATTGAAGGCAAAAAAGGGTGACATTATCTATTTATCCACCAAGCAATTACAATGTCTACTTCCCCTACCCAACATTCCCCACCTCTAAGGACTCAGGAAACAATTCAGTCTCAATGACTTTGCTGCTGGTGGTGGTGGAGATTGCTGTATGAGGTCGATCACTGGCCACTGGAAACTGACGAGACAATATCACCTCCCTGTCAGATAATAATGGATTTTGGTTTCTAATCACACGGGCCCTATGCCTGCAAACACTTGCCCACATGGGTAACATTGTGTATCTGAATACTAACATCTATTTTCATTTACCATTACAGCCTGACCTGATCCTATGTCATACACCTCCCTGCATTTAATTTCCTCCCATTCTGTAAATTTCCCATCTTCAAAGCGTTTGACGAAGTGGGATTTTCTCTCACGAAAGCTCATGCAATAAATAAATCTGTTAGTCTTTAAAAGTGCCCCAGGACTCTGTTCGTTGTGCATCTGAGTAGCCGCATTGAAACCAGCGGGATTGCTGATTTGAATAAAGTTACTCCATGGCTGGGCTAGTTTGGACACACTGAGGGATACATTTCCCTTAGCCATCCTATAAACCAACATGCACTGACACAAATAAAAAGCCCAGATCCCTAGTGGGTGTAAATCGACATACCACCGATGTCTCCAGGGGAGCTCTGCCAGTTTACACCAGCTGAGGAATTTGACCCAAAATACTTGTGTGTGGGCTCATCAAATCTTTGTTCCATTTCCTTTTAATAAACCAAAGAGAAAATTATTGTTTGGAATTTCTGCAAAAGACACAATCCTTCCCAATCTCACTGACCCTCATTTTGGGTCTGATCTTGCACCCATTGAATTCTTTACTTCAGTGGATCCAGGACTGAACCCTCTAATAATCTCTAGTAAATTCCATCCTGCAGAGACCTAGGTGATATTTCACCTGAAATCACTGTAGAGTACAATAGATCCACTCTACAGTGACTTTAGCTGCAAGTTCCAAGTCACTTCAGTGCTTCATCATGTGACTATTTTAGTTCCACTTTTCATCCTCCATCCAGCAGAGCACATGGAAGTCAATGTGACCACTCCTGTTCCCAAAGCGGCAGTTAAAGTGCTTTGCTGGCTCGCTGCCATAAGAGAGCCACTAACATTGGTGGACCCTCTGTTTATAGTACTGAAGTTTTCCTTTTTCTCGGGAAAAGAGTGAATTCGCTACAGAAGAGTTCCATTTATTCTGACATCAGGAATGTGGAATCAGGAAACTGGTGTCATCAAAAATGTTAGTCCTATTAAAGAAATGGGGCCCTTTTACCATGCTCACTTCTTTGCAATATTCTTTTTCTCGTGTCCCTCAGTTTGGATCAGTCATCCCCTCTTCTGGTCTGTTGGGCCTATAATGGGATTCTTGATCACCAAGACAAAGTAAATCCATAGTCTTTTGCTTTGATGTCTTAGAAGCATTTCCATAGTCTGGGTCTGATGTCCAGACCAGTTTATAGGAATTACCAAAGTAGAACAGGATCAGTAGTCCATAAAGTCTGTCGTCTTGACGCTGATATTGTCCAGGACCAGATGATTCAGGAAGGTGCAAGAAACCTTCTCATAAGAAGAATTTCTTCTAAGCCCCCTGTGTTAGTGGCTGGCTTCTACTATGTAACATGGTGTTTGTATGCCTTATAAATGTATAACTGTGAATGTTAGAATCCATATAAATGTGTGATCATTTCTTAAATCCTGCTAAACTGTTGGCGTTAATTTCTTATGGCAATGAGTTCCAAAACTGGATTGTGGGGCAGGTAAAAAAGTATTCTGCCATCAACTACAGGGTACCATTTATTCGCTAGCTGAGTATTTTTTCCCCTGTTCTTCTGAATTAAAAGATCTTGTTCTTATTTGTAGAAGAAAGGACAGCTGCTTGTGCTGTTCTGCTCTTTCAAAAAAAGTTCCAAGAAGGAGGAAGTTGCTGCCATTTGTATTCTCCTCGTAGCGTCTCTTAATAATTTAATTCCCATTAGAAGTGCCTGTGTTGTAGGGGGAAAAGATTTATAGAGAGATTTCACTCCAGGTTGGGTTTTTGTCTTTCTGTGTTTTCTTGGCATTTATCATGCATGTTTTAATTTGGATCTAAGTCTTGCTACCATCTGGTCATTATTGCAAAGAAATATTCATTTTCTCTGAGTGACATGGGCTTCATTCATCATGGAACTAGCTGACTGCCCCTCAACTTTATTTTCCCTTTGCTGGAAGTGAAGTCTAAAGACACTTTGCACCAATTATAATGTTAGTCAGTGAAGTTTGCAAAGTTAATCACATCCAGCACTCTTGCACTGCAAAAACAGCAGCCCCGATCTTTTCACTGGCCCTGGCTGGGCAAATCCCTGGCCCTGCTCATGCAGAGCCAGCTGCAGCAATGGGGACAGAAGGAAACAGAAATGGCCAGAGATCATCTAATGTTCAAATTCACCTTCAAATATTTAGCTGCTAAATGTTTCTGAAGGCTAAGTGAAACCCAGAGGATGGAGCCAAATGTTGTTCTTACCTGCATTGTGGAAGCCAACGGGGGAAACAGAAGTTGGCCCAGACAGTAGTGTGGCGATATTGGTTCCACAAAGGAACCAGTCCTTCAAGCCCAACATTCTTGAAACTAGTGATTCTTCTTCATGCAGAAGTCTCGCAGGATCAAGCCAGAGACTACGGGGAAAATTAGACAGCGTTGCTTTCCATGGTTTTAGCCCAGTGACAGTTTTAGGTTTATGTGTGTTGTTGCCCAGCAGACAGTGCTAGATGGCCAAGAATGAAGGCAGGATTCAGAACTGCCCTTAGGATTATGGGATGTGTGCCGCTGCACAAGAATACACCCTTGTGTCCCTCATAAATAAGCTGCTTTCAGCCTCTCTCTTTCCCCAAGGTGATTATTCCACATCCTCGGACAAACGTCCTTTGTTGCCTGGTGATCCTTGTGACACCTCACTCTTGTGGAAAGGATTCGTGGTCAGGTAATGCAGTGAATGTTGGATGCAGACCGAGGGCCAGGTTCGGAAGTCATGTGCAAGGTGTTGCAAGTTAGACCGCCAGCCAAGACCCTCTTCCATTCATACAGACTCTCTTGATCTACATACTCCCTCATTATTGATCTATCAGTGAGGCCAACTGTGAGTTACTCCCACTTAGACTCACTTACGTGTTGGCAGGGCAGGGAGAGGTAGATCTGTGGGGAGCCAAGTGAAAGTAGGGGGGCCGGGTTGATTTACATCATCTCTGAATTTGGTTCTTGACCTCCGGCTTGTTATCTGGCCAGATGGAAGATGGAGGGAGATACAGTTTTTCCTTCACCAGCAGAAGATAGTGTGGCCATCGCGAGATGCTTATACTGTCTCATGTACTCTGCTCTATCCTGTACAAGGTCATTTCAAACAGAGTAGCCAGAGTGAGGGGCAACCAAAAAAGATGATACAACAACTTTGTTCATTTCTGAACTTCAGTTGCTATGCATTTTTTTGAAGTAAGCCCATTCTTCTTTCAGCACAGCAAAAGTTTTCAGAAAGAAAGCAAGAATATGTGTGTCTTTGCTGAAAGGGAATGCTGAACACCTTGGTGCATGGCACACACCTAATATAGAAGAATCTAAAGGAATTCATTGTGGATCAAAACTTACCTCCACAGCAGTCTTTCAGTGGGGTTTCCGCTCATTCACAGCTGTTCTACCCCAGTACAATTTCATTGACTTCAGCGGAGCTGCTTTTGATTTACACTAGTGTAAGTCAGGGCAGAATCAGGACCTTGGGTTTTTGGTAGCTGGTTAAAAAGAAGATCACCAATGTTATCCAGGACAGCTGTTGACAGAGAGAAGCCCCAGATGTTGACAACGTGCTGACGGAAAGCTGCCTTTCCTCTTTACTGATTGCACAGAGTGTTATTTTGTTTTTCTGGAATTTATTTCATGACAGTGTCTGCCCAAAGAACATCTGCTCCCTCAAATCCAGACCTACTGCTGGAATAAATTATCCATTTCTGGCAGCCGCTCATTATTAATGGCTGGAGTTTCATAAGATTCTCCAGTTTAATAACACCAAAGCTAGCAGCTGGCATTCCTCCCAGGTAGACTTTTGTTTGTCCCTTCTATTTTGGTTTTTTATTATTATTATTCTTTTCTGTTTTCTCTTTGGATATGAATATCATCAGATGAAGTTTGTTGTGGCTCTTAGGTCCAAAAAAAAAAAAGAAGTCATTAGTATCCTATAAATCAGAAAGAAAAATGACACTCAAACTTAAAAGACTCCCCTGCGTGTTTCGCTATTATTACCTGTGAAAGGTTGCACATGTGGCTTCAGAAACATCTTCTTCCATCAGGAATCATCAGGTAGCAAGACTGCTCACTTCCATGCAAGAGACAAGTTTTATTAACTTCCTTTTCAGCCTATACCCTCGTAGTTAATGATGCAGCACACCTTTGAGGTGTCTTAATGTAGGCCGTTTATCAAAAACTACAACTGCGTATACATAGGACTTTGTTCTTTCAATATGATAAATCCCAGCAAGCGTTGGGATGTTCTACATCTCTCTCTTAAGTATACTAACTTCCTTTAATTGCCCAGTTTGACTTTCATAGCAAGTTCTGAAAAATCCCCTTCCCCACCAAGTCCTCTCCGCTACGCATATACGCACAATACGCACAAGAAAAAAGTAGGTGTTAATTACATCCTTGTTTGTTCTCCAATTTAGCAGTCCATGGCTGTTCAACAAAGCATGGAAAAATGTTCTAAAGTCCCCTTGAACTCAACAGGGCTTAAGGAGCTAAAGTTAAGAATGTGCTTTAAATGCTTTCCTGAATTTGGGTCTTTGGGTTCCATTAAAATAAGTAGCAAAACTCCCATCAGCATGTACGGTGTAGAATAATACCCCACGGGCCAGATTCTGCTGCTTTTATTGCACCTGAGTATCATTAATGTGTAGAGAAATACATCAAGATTTTTTCAGTTAAACGTTTTTCACCCCCAAACGCCAATTGGTAAAAGCGAAAATTGTTTGTGAGCCAGCAGCATGTTAGACAAAACACTCAACTTGGAAACTTCTTCTTAAAGAAAAGTTTTGAGAGTGTCAGTGTTTCCTGTTGCAACCAGAAAGCTTCAGATGTTTACGTTAAAATGACCTTTTGTTTAGAAATCATGGTAAATTTACACCAAAAATAGATTTTAATCGGAGGTGGGAGGGGAGGTCAAAATTGAAATGAAATGTTTTAAATTCTCAGAATGAAACGTTTTGATTGACCCAAGCCAAAACTTTATTTTTTCTAAAAAAATCTGGTTTCAAAAATAGATCTAGGCTTTTTGATACACAGTGGGGAAAATTATTATTGAATAAAAAATAGATTTCCTTCACAGCTGTGCTTATGTATGAAGTCCTTTGACTTGAACAGGATTGTTCAGCTGAGGAAGTGTATTCCATGCAGAGTTGGGGTGGTCGCATTGGGCCCTGAGGATCTGCTTGTAGGCAGCTGAAAGACCCTCTATTGAAGTGGGCTTTGGATCTGGCCCGAAGGAACTGCAGTTGTTCATTGTCCCACAGAATAAAGAACTCATGTCAGGAAATACAGTTGCTAGGTACGTGGCTGAGCACTAATTTCACTGAATTCCCAAGTGATTTATTAAGACCTGGAAATATGCTTGATACTGTGTGAAATTCACAATAAAGACAGGCATGGTAATGGGGCTGTCTAAGACCTTGGACCTGCAATCTGATGCATGCAGACTGGCCCTTGTGTCTGCCCACCCTTAGAAAAGTTGGGGGTAGGTGGGTCCTGCACTGCTCTGGGGATCTATGCACGTGGAAGCAGTTACAAAATTGGCATTTTTGTGTCTGTCTTGCTGAGACTGTATGCCCTGAGTACACAGGATGCACTAGGGAGCCCACAGGTGACTCACCTGGTTTATGTATCTATATAAGCATGTGGCACATAGTCTGAAGGCTCAGGGTCTTTGACACACAACCCCATGCCTCTGAGAGACAAGATCCCTAGGCTGTGTCTACACTGGTAAATTAAGTCGACTTCAGCTTGGCTTAAGCCAACTTAATTTGCCCTGCGTCTACACTACACTTTGCCTAAGTCGACTTAAGCAGCTTGCTTAAGTCAACTTAAGAAAAATAAAGTCGACTTTATTAAACCACCTTTCTACTCAACCTAAGGCTTAATTCGACTTTTTAAAGTTGAATTAAGCCAGTGTAGCCCTGGGGTAGCCCTAAGTCGACTTAGGGCTACCCCAGGACTACACCAATGCCCTCCCTGACAGGGGGGGCACAGGGGGAGCATGGCATGCCCCCCCAAAGGGCAGGGCAGAGCCCTGTGTGATGTTGTTTGGATTTAGGAAAGCATTTATGATATTATTTTCAATGGATATCACATAAATGCTATAATCCATAGGAGCTATGTCATGTTTGCTATCAATAGAAAGGTATTAATTTTCTGGGGATGATTATATAGTTTATGTCTAGGAATTCTATTTCAATTAGAAGTTAGGAATATGGTGTTCTATCTATACTTTAACTTGTGTTATTTTATTGAAATGGCTGAGAGAGGTGGGTGTGTCAAACCATTGTGTCCTTAATGTTTAAGAATTTTCCACCTACAATGGGCCGAGGGCGTGACCTGATGAGCCATTAAGGACATAAGGAATACAAGCATTGTGTCCTTAATAGCTCATCAGTTTACTGCCTGGGACCATTCTACCTGGAAAATTCCTAAACATTAAGAAGACAATGGTTGGTGACATCCTGTCTGGGGCGTTCCCATAAAATCACACAAGTTAAAGTATAGATAGAACACCGAATTTCTAACTTCTAATCGAAATAGAATTCCTAGACATAAACTATATAATCATTCCCAGCAAATTACTACCTTTCTATTGATACCAAACATGACATAGTTCCTATGGATTATAGCATTTATGAGATATCCATTGAAAATAATATCATAAATGCTTCCCTAAATCCAGACAGCATCACATAAAGGGCTCTGCCCTGCCAGGGTCCCTGTCCCCCTTTTGCCCCATTGCACACAAGGGGTGCCCCCTCCCGCCACCTGTGGACCTGCCCAAGGTCCCCCTAGCCCCACAAAGTCGACCTAGAGCATCCAGTGTGGATGCTCTAAGTCGACTTTGTAAGTTCCCCTTTAAGTCAACTTTAATTTTAAGTGTAGACTCACTAAGTCGACTTAAAAGTGCAAGTGTAGACATAGCCTTAGTGTCTCATGTCAGGCATCCCAAAATCAGAACCAGTCAGAAAGCAGATTCCCCCTTTAACAAATGTCAGTCATCACATCTACTTCTATTTTCCCCATCTATAAACCCCTTATCTTGCCCGGGGACTGTTAACGTTAATTAGTTAATTATGTGAAGGGCTTTGAAGATGAAAAAGTGACAAGTTCTACAATTCAGAGTAAAAATATACCACATACCAAATTTTACTGAGGAGGAAAAAAATATGATGATTATGGAGTTTAAACAACACTGGATGGGGGAAAAAAACCTGAAAACCTGTTTTTGCTTTAACTAATTTAAAATTCAGGGGAAATACTTCCATTATTGCAAGACTGCATTATACCAAATTTCCTATGGCCTGTAGAAGTCTTGCATTGGAAGCTATTAAGCACATATCTGTAATTAAGTAGGTGAGTACTTCCATTGACTTTAAAGTTAAGCAAAGTGCTAAGTGTTTCCTGAACAGAGATTGAGTTAAGTGTGTGCTTAAAGTTAAGCATGCAATTAAGGCTGGGATTTTCCACAAAGCCTAAAGGATAAAGGTGCCATTGGACTTCAATGGGAACCGGATGCCCACATCTTCTAAGCTCGTATGAAAATTCTTGGCTAAGTGCTTTGTAGACTCATGGCCTGTATCATGAAAGAAAAGCACGAAAAGGGGATCACTAGCTATACCAGGAAAAGTTCTGAGCAAATTTTGTTTAGGCCTGCACTGATTTTTAGGACAGTATTGAAAAATCCGGGATGGAGCTCAGATCCAAAGTTGACTGATATCTATAGAAAGGCTTCCATGGCACTAGCTCTGATCCTTACTGAATTGCAGAGCATTAAAAAAATCAAACTGAAAATTTCCTGAATTGGTTTGTGAAACAGAGGAATTCTGAACTCTGCTTTAGGAATGTATCCCTTCTCTTTAAAAACAAATGTATATACAATGTTAACATGGTATCAAAACTAAAATTAACAAGAGTTCTGAAAAATTCCCAAGCTGTGTGAGATTTTGCAGGGAAATGGGTGTTTTCTTTGGGCTATTTATTCCATGCTAAATTTAAACATCTTGAGAATGAAGCAATTTGTTAGAATTCAAATCTTTCTTTCTTTCTTTCTTTCTTTCTTTCTTTCTTTCTTTCTTTCTTTCTTTCTTTCTTTCTTTCTTTACAAAATGTGAGAAGCTAAGTGGTAAAATGGCTCTTAGAAATATCACACTCAGTTTTATTTATGGTGTATTTATAATAAGGATGTTCTTTGTCACTGTCTGAGAGATTTATTTATTGTATCTCACTTTTGAAACTGCTGATATTGATTGTTTCAAGAGGTTGCCTTAAAGGAAAAGAAAAAACCTTAACAAACCAAGAATGAAAAGAAATGACCATGTGGTTATCAATTACTTCATAATGAGATGTGAGTGGAGAATTTTGAACATTATTCGTAGCATTACTGTGGAATAAACAATGTATTTACTGGAAATTATACCCCAGTGATGAATGGCATGGTATAAAATGTAGTCTGCACTAATGCGGAATCTCTCCAAATGGCAAAAGCACAGATTCCAAAAAACATGTTTTTTTAAAATGAAAACAGAATTTGTTGTATATGCCACAGGCTGAAATTAACGAATTGCCTTTGCAAGTATGGAACAAGAAAAATCCCAAATCCTCCAAAGATATTTCAGGCATAACATTATTTGCTGTCATTTTGTCCCATTCCCTGCCACTATATTCCCTTTTCAGTCTCTGACTTTCTCTGCCCCTCAGCCGTCTTTCCATGGTGTGGATTCAGAGGAAATTATTCTGATTGGAGCTTTCCCTTCATCCTCCCACCCACCCACCCACACCCACCAACCCCCAGATCCCCTCTGCAACACATATCCTCATGTAGAATAGGGAACTGAACATTAGTCACAGCAGTTTCTAGCAATGACAGACAGTAATTTACCATTTTATTGTGATTCAGTACCTTGGACAGAGGCACACATTGCCTGTCGTGCTGTGTTCATCAGACACTGGAAGCAAGCACTGCTGTCAAATAGTGGAGCCCCTATAATGAGGGTTCGTAGGTATAACATAAAAGATTCACAGGCAAAGGACTTCTTCTGTGGAACTTAAAACCTCTAACGCAGTAAGAGCTAGTTAGAGAATGGAAAACTTTAGAAGTGACACAATCCGATATTTTTGTTTTATGTCTATTTCATGTCCCAGTAATGGTATCAATCGAACAATGTGTAAACCTTTCTATGGAAAAGACTAAATGATCTATTTGCATTAAGTAGCTCTGTTGCAGAGAAAAGCTAAAAGAGGGTTGGGCTGATGGGGGAAAGAAAACCCTTCTACCTATCAGCAACGCTGTTGGATCATCTCTAATCAGATTTTGGATTATTTCCATTTGTCTTCATTTCTAGTAAGCATGGCTCCTTGGGGCATTTTTTCACAAAGAGAAGCATAAAGGTGGGCCAGCAGGTTATTTGATGCACGTCATGTCATGAACAGATGTCATGGAGCATAAAGCTGACACCCAAGTTCAGCTTAATCGTTTCATCAGACTTCATTGGAAATAATGGAATTAATCCTCAAATGATGTAAACTGGCATATAAGTATTTTTTTCAATGACCCTAAACCAATTTTTATCCACTGAGGAGCTGGCCCACTATATGCACGCATTTCAACTTCAGATCTGCCTGTCATCCCTTTGAGGTATCTAAGTGCCCTTCAGTATCTGAGGCACTTTTAAAGATTAACAAATTTATTTATAGCATGAGCTTTCATGGGAGAAAATCCCACATGCTTTGAGGAAGTGGGATTTTCTCTCGTGGAAGCTCATGTGATAAATAAATGTGTTAGTTCAGCAAAACAAACAAAGAGTCCTGTGGCACTTTTAAAGACCAACCATTTGAAATCAGTATCTGAGTTCATCCTCAAAAATATTTCTCTTCAATGCTAGGGTTCTTTTAGGTATGTAGCCTCCATTGAGTAACGGTCTGATAACTAAACAGAAGAAAATATTTGAGCACACATGAAAAAACTCATCTAATCTGCCGACATTGGCCTAACCTCATGCAAATCAGGTAGCAGAACTGTGGTAAAGTAGCTGAGATTAGCCCTTAGGGCTTACCCAAATATCTTACAATTATAGACACAGTTCACCCTTCTATGGCCTATCAGCACAGAACTGCAGAGCAGCATGGCATAACTCTGTGGGCGGCAGGTGTTTGCACACATCCATATATGCAGATCATACTCTTGCTAGTGGATGGGGAAGGAGTAGACATAAATGACCTAACAGGTCTTTTCAATCTCTAACTTTTATGGTAAAAAAAACACACATAAGAAATATCTGGATGCTATATGAATAAATCATTGCTTAGTTTCTACTGACCAAAAAAAGTAGAAAAACCTCTGTGTCTGTTGCACATAGGCTCTTCCAAACCTTCTGGTTTCTCAACAGAAATCAAAGCATTTGCACGAATTCATGTGGTAAAGAACAACACTTTTAGTGCCTATCATTTCAGCACTCTGGACAGCAGAACTGTATTGCTAGTTGGCTGAAAGTATTTCTGTATCAAAACTATTCCACATGCTTTTATGCTTCTTGATTTTCATAATAATGTAAGTATGCATAAGATCATCTGTTTATTATATCAACATTTATACAGTCTTAGACATAGTGCTATAGAAATCTGTCTCCCAACACAGCTTGGCGTCTCATTTGCAGGCAAGGTTATATTTTCTTTCAGGAAGAGTTGGAAACACAAGCCAATTATTTGTACCAATGTACATTTAAGGAAGTCAGTGTTCTAATAAAAGTGATTGAAATGTATATGGAAGCTGGAAAGCTCTTGAACTTTGTATTGTACGCTCCTTGTATTGTCGATGCCACATATAAATCTGAATATTCATGAAGCTAAATGGATTGATTGAATTACTTTGAGGAAGTTAAGACAACAGAGTCTTGTGGCACTTTTAAAGACTAACAGATTTATTAATCGCATGAGCTTTCGTGGGAGAAAATCCCACTTCGTCAGAC